>PVKA01019211.1:0-32793 GCA_004027165.1 Ctenomys sociabilis
TCTGCACTAATGGTGGTTGGACAGGATATTATGTCGGCTTTTAGTGCTATGGTCATCCACTAGGTAAATAATTATTGAATCTTTGATATAATTCAGCTATAAAAAAACCTGTAAATATAATTTCATGTATGCACCTTGTGCAGTACCAAAACGTTATGAAAACAGTTTGCAATGTATTAATTCATCGACTCTGTATGGTAAAAAAAAAAAAAAGAATCTTGAAGACATAGGTATAGGCATAGACTTTGAAACAAGACCAAAACCACATAGCAAATATTTCAGTGAAAAAACAACTGATATCTCATCTTGTTAAAAATTTAAGGTTAATTGAAAAGAATACTTAAGGCATAATTGTTTGATCAGTGTTACCTCTCTAAGTCTTGTAATCTGAGCATGAACTTTGATGATATAATAACAATATGTAATATAACAAGCACTGTTAATTTTCTATTCTGGTTTTGAATTTCCGTGTCATTTTTATTGTTTTATATTGCTTTGTTTTTGTCTTTGTTCTTGTTGTTTGTTCTTTTCTCTTTAAAATAAATAAATGGATGAATTTTTAAAAAACTTTTGCACATCAAAAGAAGTCATCAAAAGAGTAAAAAGAAAATTTTAGCCAACTGTCCCAGGCACGGTGGCACACTTCTGTAATCGCAGAGCTGAGGGGACTGAGACAGGAGGATCACTGCAAGTTCAAATTGCATGACATGACCCTGTGTCAAAAAAGATTAAATATTAAAAGTTATAAAGAAATAGTTGAAAATGTAAATATTTTTATCAAATTGAATCTTCTATTTCCTGTGTGTTAGTAAAACAAGAAAACACGATTCAAAACTATAGCATTCTGAACGCTTCTGGGGACTGACATATGAGATTCATATTATGCCAGCTATATAGATGTCATGATATTTTCAGTGTTACAAATTTCCTTATTGTCCTGGTGATGCTTGCTTCTTTCAGTGAGACCCTTTCCTGCAGCATCTCCATTTCTCCCTCACTACACTGCAGAAATCCTGACCGTTTTCATAATCCTCACCATCAACATCACAATCGTCTCTGCTATTATCATCATCTTCATTGCTATCATTTGCAAAATGAACTACTTGCTGTGTGTTAAGAACTTGCCTAAATCTTCATGTAGTCCTATGACGAAGAATTTATTTATTTTTCTTACTTTCATAGTAAGTTTAATTAGCTTGATAAAAATTAGGCAGATGGTAAACTGTGGGACTGGCATTTTAGAGCAATTGTGACTGTCCTAACAAATATCCTCCATAAAAGCTTGAGTCATTTATTTCTCCCATATAGAACCTGCTCCAAGAGCAATGACAGTTTATAATCTGTGATTCTGTAGCCATTCTTCCTATACTTTTCTTATCTCTTCAAGATAAAAAGGATCTCACTAATTTTTTTCATATTACACATACTCCAATATCTGTGAAGGATATGTATTTTTTTCTTTTCTCTCTTTTTTTTTTTTCTTTTTGAGATAGGATCTCACTATGTGGCTTAGCCTGGCCTTGAGCTCACTTTGTATCCCAGGCTGATCTCTAACTCACAACAATCCTCCTTCCTCAGCCTCCTGAGTGCTGAGAGTACATGTATTTTCAGCTCTAAATTTAATTTTATGATGTGAGTTCTACAGCACTTTCTGTTGATCTCCGTGTTGTCATTAACTCACTTGCCTTTTCTTTTCTGTGTTCAACTGCTTGCTTTTCATTGGCATCTCTCTTAGCTATAGTGGCCAATATCTTGATTAGCATTTCAGTAAAGGGATTCTTTATTCAATAGATTCAAAGATTTTCTTCCATTTTTCTAAACACCTGTAAGAATGTCCCAGGGTCCCAATTTTCAAGGCAGTTGGCCTGTTTTTGGCTGACTTCTCACATTTCTTGAACCTTTAATTGTAATCAGCCAATTCTTACTTCTTTATAATTAACCTGGCAGAATCACTTGGTACCTCTCCCCATATTTAGGAATACCTTTTTCAGTCAACAACCATATACATGGATTCACAGAGCTTCATTTCACAACCTTTCTGTCCACTGAGTTTTTGCACTCCATGAACCTAGCATCCATATCTTCATTTCTAAAGTCATCTGAGACAAAATATATTCAAGTTCTGTTATTTCACATGCACATCACCATGTGTATGTTAAAAGGCAAAAGATTTATACGATCTGAAGAGAAACCAGAGTATACCGTGTGTATGTTAAAATTTCAAGGCAAAAGGGTTATGTTTTTGACTGGAGCTCAAACACTAGTAAAAGTTACAAATAAAACACCCAGTATAACACATTTCCTCATACCAAATGCAGCCTTTAACATGTGCCCAACACTCAGAATGAACAATGTCCAAAGTTGAAATTTTCAACTTGATCTCATACTTTTCCTTCTCTGAAATGTCAATTATAGTTAATAATGCCTCCAGTTATCTTGTTGTCTTTCAACTCTAAATCTACTCTATTCTCAGTACTTGGTTGCAGACAGAATTTCTACACATGTTTCTATCTGGCTGAAAATCGAGATTGAAAAATGGTGAATCAAACAGCAGTCAGTGTGGGCTCTCTGCTCTAACTTCTTACTACACTGCTGGGGTCAACTTGGCTAAGACTCCGAAGAAATGGATGTTTTTCAGAGATTTGAGCTGAAGTCATGCTAAGGTCTGCTCCAGGAGAATGAATACAGCTCTACACTGCTTGTCCTCAAATCTTTTGTCTTACTTTTATCTTGTTTTCTCTGTTACTTCAAATGTCAGAGAGAAAGTTGTTTCATGCAGTTATTAATTTCTGGAATACTTCATGGGGCTATTTTTATTTTTACACTCTTCCAATCGTTATGTGGCCCAGTTTCATCCCAGACTTGCCCTGGTTAGAAATATGTAATGTAAGGTTCTGGATTCTTTACCAAACCCCAGCTGATCATCTAATGTTGGCACAGCCTCAGAATAATCACAGTACCTGCTAACGCCAAGTGCCTTCACCTGGACCTGGATGGTTTCTCTTCAGGCCATCCATCATTTGCTGCCTTAGTTTCTGTAAGTTATGATCATTGCTTCACATTGTATAATCTTTTTAAGTGAAGACTTTCCAAGAACTATTCACGTATCACTAAAGAACATGCTCACATTTTCTTCCATACATAAATTAACAGCAAGAATTGATTAGAAGGTATGTAAGCCACTGACTTTTCTTAGTAGACAATGCAAAATCTCTCTGCACTATGTGTGTCTGTCTCCTTCATTACTGCTGAACGTGTTACCTACTATTTGAGATCTGGTAGAAAACTTCCACTAAAGACAATTTCAGAATTCTGTGTTTTTGCAGCACCACAGGTTTATTTTTCATTTTTCAGTTTTTATTAGAGTACCATATCTGGCAGGGATAACAGGTGTGTCATTCCATCTTTGCAAGTCTGCACATTTATAGAGTAAGGTAAGTATTGCATTAGGTTCATTGAATAAACCAATGACACTTAATAGTATTTCATCTTATATAATCATGGCTGGAAAGTAAAGAAAATAATGAGGAAACTCATCATCCACTTTGTCCTACAAGTACTGAATTTATCTCCTTATATTAAACATTTTCTCCAAACTGAATGATCAGTAGTGTAGCAATTGTGAAAATATCATCCTATATTAACCCCTCCATTGTGTGACTCTGCTTCTCTGTAAGATACAATGTTGGCTCCCTACAACCCTTCTGTAGCTACAGAATAAAATTTCTTGCTGGTCTCCCACCATTGCCACCTCTTGTATTTTTCTCCTGAGATTGCTTTCTAGGTCTTGAAATGTGAATGATGTTGACATAAAGATTAAAGTACATAGAATTAAAGTGTATTCGAAAAGACAGTTGCAAAGCAGTCCTATCTAGATTCACAGTTAGACATAAAAGTTTATAGCTATTGATGGATCAAAGCAAGAGGGCCTCGGTACTGACATGGGAGCAGAAGATAGACTCATGGATGTCAGGAGGAGGAAATCAGGAAGAGTTGCAATGCTTCCGCAATGCTTAACATGCTCCTTAATACCACAGGTGATTCAGCTCATCTGAGTTGCTAGGAGGAAATTATTCTTTCCTCCCTCACACCCTTACCTGCTTTTCTTTCCCTAAGAGACCAATAGGCAATTTCAGATTGGCATTTCATCACCATTACTTCAATCCCTCTAGGTTTGTTTTCCTTAGTTAAAGTTGTCAGATTTCATTTCAGATTTTTTAAATAATTTTGTCAAATTCCTTTCAAAACTTATAGTTGGACAGGTTAATGAAATATATGTATTTTAGTTTTAAACTACTAAATTATATAATGTGCAATATGTTCAAAAGTGAAACTGCAGAGGTGAAGACTAAAATAATTAACTTTGAGAAGCCTTTTTCCCTTTTAGAAGCAGCATTTTATGTGTTTACACAACGATAATTATAAACTGAGATTTGCATTCTGTAACAATAGCCTCCATTGAACCAGAAAATTCAGCTACTTTAAATTATTTGTTGTATTTTGAGAAAGATCTTTAGTATTTGGAGCACATAAAAAATGCACTATTTGAATCAATGTATATATTTAATATTTGTATAAATTATATTTTCACGATGTCTGCATCTGTCTCTTCAGTGATGAATTCCATTAGATAGCAATTGACTGTAACATGACCTAGTATTTTAATCTAGTATCTATTGATTTTTATTTATTCAGCTTTTTAAATTTATAGGTAAAGTTGTATATTTCTGAAAAGTACAGCATGGTATTTTAAAGTATATACACATTATGATATGGGTGACTTAGCTAGCTAATTGGCACTTATTGATAAAAGGATCTGGAAGCTACACACACACACACACACACATACTCATGCACACACATGATAGCTAATAATTGTGTTGCTAATTTGTATTGGTTTACTGAAAGGAAATCAATGTTTAAGTTTAATTTATATTTATTTAGTTAGTTTTAGTTTTTTGAAACAATGGCTCCCTGCACTTTTCAGGCTGGCCTTCTAGCCCATTCTGGTCTAGAACTAGCAAGGATTTGCATGTGTTAGCCTCCCCAGGTAAGTGCCATCACACCTGGTTTAATTTAATTTTATTATTTTGCTAATTTTACTTATCTACACTTGATAACCTGGACAAATAGTTTGGAAACAACAATGTGCAATATAACAACCTCTGTTGAATTCCTGTCATCTTGAGTTTTGAAATTCTGTATCATTTCCAATGTATTTTAATTATTGTTTTGTTCTGTTTATAATGTTATATTGATACTTATATTACCTTGAAGCAGAATTTTTTTAAGTTAAATTAGTGTAAAAGTAGATACATGAAATTTAAAAATATGGTGCATTTTCTTTCAACATAGATATCACTGTGGAATATTATATATGTGTATATATGCTAATATTAGTATGTATTAAAATGCTTTTTTAATGCATTTAATCATTGAATAAATATGATATTTTCAGACAATTTGTGTTTGCTCCAAAAATTTAGGAAGGGACAAAATACTTCTTGGATTTAAAGTTTTCTGATTGGGGGTCGGGGAGATGGCTCAATAGAATAAGCTTTTCCTTGGCAAGCACAAGGGTCGGAGTTCAATCCCCAGTTCTGCCAAAGTTTTATGATTGAAAATAAATACAAATACATATTTTTGAACTTTAGTAATTTGGCAAAATGAATAGGACATATTATTAAAGATGTTATCAATTGTATCATTTTCTATTTAATCAATAGGATGATCACACTACTATAAATATTGAATCATTTTTACTTGACCACATAGAGAAGTTTATGAATAAAACTAAAAAATTAAGGTTACCTAACTATGAATAATCTTTAGGAATCACTTCAGTTCAAAATCAGCTAATCAAAGTACAAACAAACAACACAGTAAAGGAGGGCTGGAAGGAGACTCTTGTAAATTGGAGAGTCCCAGAAATAAAGGGTGAAGAGAGATGGGCATGGGAAGGCCAAAGAATAACCTCAATTAATAGCCTCAATTGATGTAAACATTATGCAACATCAGTAACATCTAGTACTAATAATAACACCAAGAATGATGATGGGGAAACATAGGTGAAGGTGGAAGGAGAGAGGTGGTAGAAAAGGGAAGAGGATTTAAAAAGAAGAGATGAGCTGCATTGTCTACATGTGCCTACTCCCCAAGATGAATGTAAACTGCATGTACAGCAAGCATGCATTAGTAAAATAAATTTTAAAAAAGAAATAAGATGATTAGGAATGTGTGGAAGCTCTTTATAATCCCTATTTGACTGTTATAGTGGAGCATGAAAATTTTGCATTCTTCCTGGAAAATGCAGACATCTGTGAATCTTGTCAATGAACGAAGGATTATAGTACATCTGTTTGCATTCAAAGTAAAAGAGTGCGAGGTAAGTTGCTATTTCTTTTATTCTTTATGTTGCATGCTTGTTTCCATAATAGATTCCTTTTCTGACACTAAATCTATCAGCATTATTTTGATGTTCAAACAAACCCCTAAAATGTATTTTCCAGGTAGTCACAGTTATACAACTCAATAATTTGTCAGGCAGTATTTTGAGGGCAGAAACATATTTGTTTCTTGAATTATTACCAATGCATATTAGATATACAGCTTTATTTCTATTTTATAGGCAAGAAACTGAGGCACAGCAATGTCAAAAAACGGTTCAAGGTCACACACCTAACGTGCGATAGACCCAGAAATTAAATGTAAATAGTCTTTTTTAGGATCTTAGCTGCTAAGATACTAAGCTACTCTGACTCTAATCTTTTCAATTCAGAAAAATCATAAGTTCAACTGTAATCATGCTTTCATGTTCTTTGTCAATAATGCCAATATGCTGCCTGTTGGGCATTCCAGCGCATTTTATTTTATTTTTTTCTGTATTTTAGGGAAAGTCTAAATGGTATTCAGAGTCTCACTAGCAGATCGGACTCATAATGATTCTCCGGTTCACAGTATTATAAGAGCTGGTATTATAGATGTCCACCATGCCCAGTCTCAGTCGCTCTTTCAGCGCCCCCCAGGGTAGGGCTGGCATGGGGTCTGCTGAGCTATTTGGCTGGCCCTTCCAGTTCATTTTATATAGGTTAGCTTGCATTAATACAACTTAAGCAGATGACAATTGTATGAGTAATTCTCAGTTGAAATATGTATTAGATTAATTATAACTACATGTTGGAAGCTTCTTGTATGGCCATAAACAGATGAATAGATAAAATGTGGTCTGTACATTGAATAGAGTAATACTCTGACATAAAGGAGGATAAACTCGGGCCATTTGTAGGAAAACGGATGAATTCCGAGAGTACACTATCAAATTGCTCAAAGCAGACATACAAGCCTAATTATCTCATGAAATGTCTTAGATGAGAACCTCAAAATATAAGAACAAATAAAACTTATTTAATGGGATGCAAGAACATATGGATCTTTTGCGAAAGGAAAAGAGGTCCAGATGAGGGGAGTGGGAATAAAGGAAAGTCACAGATGAGTTAGGGATGCACACGCAGCAACTCACCACTACAGATGTTTTCGTGCACGGATGATGTCCCCTAATAAGCTTTTAAGATCTCTCGTGTCATTTAATAATATGAAAATTTGCCTTATAAACCTTCAGAAATGCTCTGGAGCACTAGTTTACTTGAAGTGTATAGAATAAGACTATAGGAAAGATGGCTCATGCCATGAAGTCAAAATAAAGCAAAAGCATTCAGTCCCCCTCTTTCCTCAGTTCTGAGTTGAGAGGCCCTTTAAATCATGAGTGTAGAGCAATTGTATAATAATTTATATACAACAAATCAAAATACAGAAGAACCCAATTATCTTTCTAAATCAAAACTTAAAAGTTTTCTTTCATTTTAAAGTTCAAGCATTCTATGCACGTTCCTGAGGAGTTCCTCTTTCCCAATAGCCTTGACATGAAATTAGCAGATTTAAGAGGCTATAGTTGGCAGAAACAGAAATTTCACTGTGCAAATACCACTCACAGTGGCAATGATCATGATTTTGTCCTAAAGCATTTTGCCAATTTTGCTATTTGTCATTGCTGAGTCCTGAAATTTTGTCACGACACTTAGTTCTGGCAGCTTATTAAAGCCAAGAAATCATGCATCTGTTTAGAGAGAAAAAATGTATTACACATCAAATAAAATTATAGAAGACATGCTTAAATGCATGATTATTTGAATTCTAGGACAAATGACTAAACTTCTAGCCAAAGTTCCTAAAGGAGCAAGTAGCGATATTCCACATAGTGCCAAATGTTTCACTAATTAAGAAAATTTCTGTAGAGAGGCAGATCTTCTTGAATACACTTTCAGTAAACACATCACCTTTTCCCCTGCTCTCAGTTAATGATAATAATTAAGCGTACAGAATCTATCTTTGGAAAACATCAGACTGCGCAGTGTAGGGGATAGAACATCGGGCTTCAGATCAGCAATCAGAATACAATTGCTGGCTATTTACTTACAATTTCTATTAGTTCAGGAAGAATAAGTGACTAGAATTACTATGAGGTATTAAATCTTACAACTTTTATATGTGCAAAAGTTACAACATAATAGAACACGAATTTTGTTGTGTGATATCTGGGAATCTGTGAATTGTTGTAATTGCAAATTTTTTATTAATGCCACTGCAATGTGTAGATTATTATACATTTGTGGTATTTGAATAAAAAGTAAATCATTCATAGGCTCAAGAAACTTATTTTGATCAAAAAATTTATTCTTGATATGATCTAATACAAAAGTCTTTATTCTCTTTGATCTCTATCTTAATAGTGCTTTAAACTATTTTTATTTTAAATAGAATAAAAATATTTAAATAACATTAAAAATACAGGATTTCAAAACAAGATGATAGGAAATCAACAATGACTGTTACACTGAATATTGTTATCTTTAAAGTACTGGTTCATATTATCACATATAAGCATATAAAACTGGTCAAAAATAAAGAAGCATTAGCATATAGAATTAGTCAAAGTGAGAATTTTAAACATTAAAAGATGGTTTCAAAAAATGATAGTGATTAGTATTACAATCATTTCAGCTGAAGGCCAGCCAAATAGCTCAGCAGATTAAAGCACCTACAAGCACTCGCAGGGCTGGGGTTTGATCCTCAGGCCTGCCATGTCAGCCTGGCCCCTGGACACATTGAGATGGGCATTGAGACTGGGCATGGTGACACATTCCTATATTCCCAGTTCTTGGGAGGCTATAAACAGGCAGATCACTGAGTCCCATCTAGTGGTGAGACTCTGAACACCCTGTAGGTCATTCCCTAGAAAATACAAAATAAAGTAAAATAATGAAATAAAAATAAAACAAAAATAAAAAGTATCATCTCACCTATCCTGTGTATATACTCACATGATTTTCCCCCTTCCTTTTTCTCCTAACTTTTCTTCTTTCCTTCTTCTTAATTGTTTATTCCTCACGTTTACTTTCTCTTTGTTTTACTATATCTCTTGTACCTTTCAGATTTTTAAAAAAATTCTTTCAGGTTCTTACACGAGGGAGACAATATGATATTTACACACATGAGTCTGACTTATTTCACTTATGAGTATTGCCTCTAGTTTTTCCATTTACCTATAAAGGCTTCAAGTATTCTGAGCAACTACATCAACAATAGTAATGTACAATACAAAATCCATAACTGAACACCTCTCATCTTGTTTTTCTAAATGTGTACCATTTTGATTGTCTTATCAATACTCCTCTCTCTCTCTTTAATGTGTTTGGGACAGGGTCTCACTATGCAGCTTGGATTTGTGGTGATCCTCCTGTTTTCAGCATCCTTAGTGCTGTGATTGCAGACATGCAGTAGCATTCCTGTACTATTATACTCTCTTTAAAATAAATGTTAAAAAAGTAGAACAGGCTAAAATATTACAGTTTATGTAAAGGAAGCTTTAATGTTTAATTATTTGACCAACACTGCATACACATATCTGTTAATCTGAGCAACAGATTTCATGACAAAAATATCTAATATAACAACAATTATTAAGATTTTATTCTTGTTCTGAAATTCTGTACCATATGTATTATTGTATGATACTTTTCTTTTGGATTTGTTTTTGCTTTAGTTTTTGTTTTAACTTTTTAAAATAAAATTTAAAAAGAAGCAGATCTTTGTATACATGGGATGATCAATCAATCAATCAATCAGCATTAACTGTTTCTTTCAATAAACTAATAGGTGGATTTTTTTTTTTTTTTTTTTTTTTTTTTTTTTTTTTTTTTTTTTTTTTTTTTTTTTTTTTTTTTTTTTTTTTTTTTTTTTTTTTTTTTTTTTTTTTTTTTTTTGTCTTTTTGAGACAGGGTCTCATTATGCAGTTCAGGCTGGCCTTAAGCTCATTTTGTAGCTCAGGCTGGTCTCGAACTCACAATCCTTCTGCCTCAGCCTCCCGAGTGCTGGGATTACAGGCCTGTACCACCACGCCCGGCTAATAGGTGGATTTTATAACAGAATACAATACAATTGACTAGAGACCAACTCTGAAATCCAAGCGGCACAGAGCCATATCCTTTTTGAAAGGTGTAAGGGAGAAAATCTCTCCTTACCCCTCTTAGCTTCTGATGTTTGCCAATAATCCTGAGCTCTCACAATGTTCACCCCAGTGTCTGCCTCTGCTGTCCTGGCTTGCTCTTTAAGCCTCTGTATCCCACGAAGTCTCCACTAGGGCTAACAGTGCTCTTGGTTCTGGGAAACCTGATGAGACTATCTTTACTTATTTCATCTGCATGGATTCTATTTCTACTAAGGTCACATTCGGTTGCTGGTGATTAGGACTTCAGTGCAACTTTTGCCACACAGCGTTCAGTCTCTAACGGTGGTGAACTGAAGAAAGGTTTGCATATACACTGGAGGCTGTAATACACAGAGAGATTTATTTTTTGCCAAGAGTATTCATTTAATGCATAAAGTCACAACTACCCTGTGGTACCCAAAATGCAAAGCAGCCATACATAATAATCAATAAACAGAAGTTCCAGGGTGACAAAAGAAATATTCAATAAGGAAATCAGGTATAATTCATTTTGGGGAGTATAGTGTATAATTAATAAAATATGTTAAATAAGTAAAATATTTAGACCAAGTAGGACTTGACTTTGCCATTATGTTTTTTCTTCTCTGACCTTCAAGTCAAAATTATTTGACTTGAACGTCAGAGAAGAAAATTCTATGGAAGAGGACAAGTCAGGGAATGAAATAATCAAGGAGTATTTAGAGACACTGAAGATGCTAGCTGAACTCACAGAAGACTTGAGAAAGCAAAGATGGTGGAAGCATTCAGGCAGGCGGCGAGCGATCTAGTGAAGTGGACGAAACTTAAATTTAATCCAGAAGCACGACAAAGTCACCATAAATAAATAAGTCAGAAGTACTAACTAAAACCATATCAGGTTATTGGATATAAATGGAGAGGAAATCTGGAAACTCAGGAAGCCCAAAAGGCAGGTGACCGTGCTATTCTAGCTCTGCACCCCACTAATATTGACTTTCCCTATAAGCTAAGATAAAACTTCCAGATCAGCAAAAGCAATCCACAGAGCAGAGCAAACCACAATATTTTAAACTTGGAGAAAACTCATTCAGGTTGGTAACAAGTTTTATCATCTAATTTCATTTAGTCTGTTTAGAGCAATTGTAAATGAACAGAGCTATTGGAATTTAGCTTAGGGCTGCTAAGAACAAATGATGAAAATCTAAAGCAACCAAGAACCAAAGGAATTTAGAAACTGACAAATTGATTAAGCTTAAGAAGGTTTTTTTGTTTTTTACTTTTTGATTTGCAGTATTGTATAATTTTATGCATTCATATTTTCACATTATATTTGATTATAATCCTAATAGTATTAGTGCTGTTTGGCTTTAAAAATTAGTCAAACTCGTTCTTTAATCTTTTTTGTTGTTATTTCTGAAGGCAAAAATTAGGGGACAGTATACTTGTCCAAATGTGCCCAGCAGTATTTTATTTTATTCTTAATAAATTTCATTACACTATAGGATATCTTTCACACATTTTTCTAAAATACCTCCGAAGTTATTCTCATTAAACTTACATTTTAGCTTTTTTCATTAGCTCTTGAAGTTTCACTTTAATATGTTATTATCTCATTCTCTACATTCTTAGGCCACCTATAAAATACACATTAATGTTAATAATAAACACAGCATGAGTAGAAATGATCATTTTTCCAATTATTAAATACTATAAGAAGTTTATTATATGTAGGGTTGCCTTAATTAACAAAAGTATCTTAAGACAGGCATGGTGGCACATAACCTGTAATCCCAGCACTTAGGAGGCTGAGGCAGGAGGACCATTGTGAGTTAGAAGTCAGCCTAGATTAAAAGTGAGTTCAAGGCCAGCCTGAATTGCTTAGGAAATCCTATCTCAAACAGCCTGAAGAAAAAAAAATGGACATGTTATTAAACTTGTGAATTATTATTGATTTTTCTACTTTCCTCTTTTTATCTCAAATATGCTTACGAGGCTATGTAAAAGTATTAGATTTTTGGATTTTCTCCTGAGAAGTAACCAATTTCTATATTTTCCAATTTCCTACATTTGTCTGTCTTCTGAGTTATTTTTTATTTCTTCTATACTGTTTTGACACAAAAGCCATTTTTCTTAGACAGTAATATGCCAAAGAGAGCTCTGAATTGTTTCCAGGTTCCTGAGTGTATCATTTGCTAAATTACATTCTTCTACTGAGGTTTATCCTAAGACTATTTTACCTCTCAAGCACAAGTTTTATACTAGTCAGTGGCATTTGTGACACTGCTCATTTTCAAATTCTATTGATTATTGACTTAGTGAAGTAATTTAAAATTTTTGTTACTTGCAAAATTTGAATAGTTCTCTTACATTTTCATTTTGAGTAGCAGTTCGAGTTGATTTTATGTGTTGATTAATTATCTTCAATTTTTCCTTCCTAAAATGAGTGAAGTCAATTGGAATCTTACTCTGTAATAGCAGTTTAGGAGTGTGTACTTTTAAAAAGTTGCATCTTAAGAGTTTATGCAGATTAAAGATCATTTTTAATAGATATTTGTGGCCTACAGTTTATTCATTACTTGGGCTTTTAATAATATTTTGTAGTCGTTATATTTGTGGGTGATGTCTTCTAATATTTTTAAAGATAACTGTTTCAAAATTATATCTAATAAAAAGTGGGTTATGATAATCATATTTTTGTCTTAAACAATACTCAAACATGTAAAAATATCTTGTCTAAGATAATTTAAAATGGTAAAAGTGGTGAATCTAGATTTGATAAACTTTTATTCCTGTTCAAAACCTTTACTTTCACCCCATGTTTTGTGCTTACATCAGATAAATTCTATGAAACCAAATGATTAGTTTGAAGTTCAATGGCAGACAACACAAAATACCATTAAATGTAAAGTAGTGGTACTCTCTTAGTTACTTGTCTTTCAGTGGTGGAACAAAATTCACAACGCTCAAAATTAGGACAGGAAAGGCTCACTCAGCTCACAGCTAGTGGAGGTCTCACTCCACACTTGGGTGGCGTCCAGGCACAGTAGCACGTGGCAGAAGGCAGGCTTTCTGGTGGCAGAAAACAGCAAAGAGCAGAGAGAGGAGCAGCAGCGGGGGCAGCTAGCAAGCTCCTCTCCCTTTCTCAGATTTGCAGATTATCCATCCCACGGCAGGTGGAGCACTCACACACATAATCCCGGCATTGTGACTTCATCACAAACTGTAGAAGCCGCCACAATGGCTGCATGAGGCTTTGGGAGAACTAGACACGACCCATAGCAGGCACAGATTTTAAGGCAGATATTTATACTCTTTTAAAAAGGTACTCTGTGCTTATTAATACATAAGAACTTTCTCCCTTTGTTTTTCCTACCTTATCTAAATAAATGATTTATTATTCAAATGTTTAAATGTATGTTCTCAATTTAATTTTACCTGAGATTGCAAAATAGTTCCCTCTTTAAACAACCTGCTTCTCCCGGCAAATATTGCTAATGCTTCCCTGAGGATATGTTCCTACCTCGCTGTCACAAAAGACAGCAGAAAGCTGTTCCCGTACTGTAGTGGTTATCACGTTCGGCTCACAAAAGACAGCAGAAGCGCCGAGTGCAATGACAGCACAGCCAACAGTCTAAGTCGCATTGTATAGTATTTTCTGTCACAAGATTGCTGTTTCCTGCCATTTCCACAATGTGTGAAGCTTAAAAGTATCTCCAGCTGAAATATTCCTCCTCCCCTGTGCTACCCTGCCCCCTGGACAGCTGGACATCCCTTCATAGTGTCCTGCATGCCTGGAATGACCCTCTTAATTCACGACTGCTCCCCTTTCACCTGGGAAAATTGCCTTACCCCAGCCTGGAGACCACAGTTTAGCAAGGAGATGCCGGGCTTTATCTAGTGATCCCCTCATCCTGCTAGGCTGAGGGGTTGTGGAGCTAAGAGACAGGCTCTCCATCACCCGTGCCAGACTTTTAATTTTCAAGGATTTGGTGTGTCTTAACAAGAGGATGGACATCACAAAGACAGACTCAAGCACAAAAAGAGCAGATTAAAGAGCAGATGTCCTTTATATGTCCTTGTTTAAAAAAACTGTGATTAAATCCCCAAAATGAACTTAATTGGTTACCTTTTCAATAAATAGGTCCACCCCCCACAACTTCCCTGTACAGCTTGGACTGTGATTATTATTTTTCTCATCACACAGACAAAAAGTTACATGAAATTTTACACAAACTTTCCCAGATCATATGTTGTATACATAGAATTTCATCTGTGAAGCGCAGCTTGTTTGAAACAGCTGCTAAGCATGTAGGCTTAGGTACAAGACTCAGAAGATAGAAACATAAGACTACTTATTTCTGGCCTTCAGAGATGAGCTTGCAGGACAAAACGAGGGAAATGAAAGATGCCTTGGTAAGTACAGAACAATATATGCCAGAACTGAGATTTCCCTCAGTTATTTTGGTTTCTAGCAATTGCAAAAGCCGATTTTTTCAATAGTAAGTGCACCGAGTATATAAATAAGAGTTTGATTTGAGAAAAAGAAAACTGTGATTTAACCTTTAAGTTAAATCATTTAATAAATAAACCATATTTAATGGAAATTGTATACTTTATGGCCTTTGTTCAGGGGTGTTAATTCCTTATATTTACTCCTGAGTTTCCATTTTTAGACTAACACATAAAATATTATGCTGAGGTATCAATAATGTGTATAAGCTCTCTGCCTTTGCTAAAATAATAACAGTAACAGCAGTATTAGCTCAGTTCTATTGTGTTAGCTATTCATTTCCTATGAATTAAAATTTAATCAAATTCCTTTTAGAGTCACTTAATTGTGGACATATATTGACAACACAAGTTCAAATATTGTCAGACAGTTTTATTATGATTTGAGGTTTTAACATTTGTCAAATTAAACTTATATTTGAATGATAAAAATCATAATTCCTAAGAATTTATTTCCTTTTCTTAAGTAGTTATGAAATATTGCCTATTCCTTGTTTCTGCTTCTGATGCAATTTGTCAAAGCCTATCATGGTCATAGGGGTAAAGTGAGGCATCATTTCACTAAGATCTGCTGACTCTCAGAGCTGAGGAATCAAGTTCTTACTTTGAACATGTAAAATTACTGCCAAACAGAGGTATTTAAGACACACTGTTCACATTAATAGAAAAGCCCTAAGGTTATGCTGTGACAGAGGCGTCACTTTGCTACAGCCTCAAGTTGCTGTGTAATGTGACCCTATTGACAGCATCTACATTCTTGTTGGGAGGAGACTGTGCGTTGTGATAGGACATCTTGAGTTTCACTGTGCAGAAACCCAAATCACTTTTTCTTATTTCACTTTAACCTTTGGTATGTAGCCAAGTCGGTTTGTACTAGGTAAGCTCTCCTTGATGTTGTTCTCTATTTTCTGCTAATTCTATTCTATTAGCATGACTTTTGCTTAAATCTTTGTGAGCACAATGAAATGTGTTCCTTCTCATTAAAGCAGAATCATATATTTCCTTTCTACTGACTTGATAAATCCTTTACATTTAGTGAAAAGCTCACCCTAACATTTCTATGCAAGTTTGCTGTTTTACTCTAACTTTCAAGAGTTTTATAGAAAATAGTTACAGGGAATTTATGAAGAAAATAACAATTTCTTGGGCATTCTATTTTGTCATGAATATTCATGCTAATGTCTAAGTGTAGAGGGAGCATTAATCCTCTCTGATTGTGCTCTTTTTCATTCTCCTCCATTCCGTCCCACAAAGACTTTTCTAGCTATCATTTACACTAAGAATAAGGCTCTTGCCCTGGGAAGAAACTTTCTTCTGCTACCTGGGTAACCCTTTCCCTCATTCACTTTTAGTAATTTCTGTCTTCTTGTCACAACAGTTAATTCTTGTGTGAAAAATCTTAATTCTCTGTACATATAGGAAATGTCTATCTTCTTTGCTCTATCATTTTTTCTTTATAAATTTTATCTCCTCCTGTGACATAATGTGTGTTCTACAAAGTAAAAACTTGCTTCCACTATAGATGAACAATCTTGACATTGCTTTGTGTGCTGCTGTTACCCTTCCACCTTGGAAGAATGTTTGCATGCAGCACTTTCTTAATGAATACAGCACTTGTTCAATGAATGGATATATGAGAAAATATGCAGTTTCCCATGTCAACAAAATAATAGATGAAAGGGATAACTCTCCTGTTTACATGCAGTTCTGACCGTACCACCACATGCATAGACTCAGACACACTGGATGAATAATTGTCATGCAAATGCAAACTCCCAGCCACCCTACTCTTTATAAAAATATAAAAAGCCAACAAGAGTATTGAAAGGGGGTAGTCATGAGTTTTCATATGAAAGCAGGAGTGGAGCATGTAGAAATTTGCAGTGGGTCCTTGGGTTTGTCCAGGAGAATCTTGACATTCTGATTGTCCTTTGGAATTTCTCATGAAGTCAAGCACTAGAGAAGCAGAAACCCTAGTACAGAATGTATAGCCAAAAAATTAGACCACTTTCTGGGATATGGGGATGCCTTCAGAAAGAGGTATGAACCAGAGTGGAGCTAAGTTGCTTCTTAGGATAAAAGAGTGTGATTAGGTGTGATGTGGATACCACCTCTATACTCATGTACTTTCTTGCAACAGACACATGAAGAGACTTTAGTTGAAAAAGATATTAGATCAATCCCCTGTTCTGCCAAGAAAATAAAATAAAAATAAAGAAAAGATATTAGAAGACTTTGGGGCTAAGGAATCAACCCTCGTGACTCATAGAAAATTAACCATGTCTGTCACAACCATTATGCATTTTATTCCTTACCCTCTTCTAAAATTGATCATCATCTGCTATATAGTAGCAGCATTTTTATTTCTATCTCTGAAATACAAAGTACTGCTTGATCATTCCTATTAGTCCAACTCCCCCTCCACTAGACTCTTACTGGTACATTAGACTCACTAGACCTCTTCTGTCTGACCTAGCAAGCAAATGCAGACACTCTCAGTCCTGTATCTTCCTGCAGCTTCATCCTATTCCCTACCACTAGATTCGGTCCTTCCATTTCGCTTCCTGCCACTTCCCAAGGTAATGCAATGTCTTTTAATCCATACCCTCCTGTTAACATTGCCCTTTATGATCATAAAATAATATCTTTGTGGCAAGTGCAATGTACACCACGCAGGAAGCATTCCCCAGGAGAAGAATGAACAAGTTTCTCACAGTAGCAGAGCCAGTATGACTGTGATGTGTGACATTCATCCATGGTAGATTAAGTTACTCTACATTGCTGCAGGGCTCTGCACATAGGCTGAATACTTGTCTGATTGATGTTTTCTCAGTCTTTATTTGGAAGATATGTGTATCTTTGACACTTCATTTTCAGTTTTCTTTAAGATGCCAAAAGGGATATGGAAGAGATTATCACTGGGTCACATGAAAAGATTGTCAAGACTTTGAAACTTTAATTTTATGAACAAGTATAAAATACCTCATTCTTTGTTAAAGGTCAACTCAGAATTATGCAGCAAACATTTACTGAAACCAGTGAAAGTGTTTTGTGACTGTCACAAACTTTATATTCAGATCACCTAGGTAATTTAAGGAGTGGTTTCATTGAATATTCCCCCATGTTGCAGCATCTCAAGACCCTGAAAATTTGCTGGGTATATGATGAGGACACTGGGAAAATGTCCTTCCCTGACTTCTCTATTCATGACCAGGGGTTACTTCAACTACTGTAAAAACAAAGCAAGAGCACTTAGTTCATTACTGACATTGTGGTTCTTTATAAGAACTTTTATTTTTGCATACAATATCTTAGAATTATTAACTTTCCTTAGAATTTATTTTCAATCAACATAATCCATACTTAATTCCTTTTGATGAGACAATAATGCATCCTATTAATTTTTAACATATTTAAACAAAGTTATTTTTTAAATTCAGTAATTATTTTCTTCTCTTCAGGTTTCTTCTTTAAAAAGATTTTTTTTAAATTCCTTAGTTATGTATGCTTTTATGCCCTTCTATTTCCAGGCAAAGAGCTAGATTGGTAACATTTAGTTTATTTCTCACATAGTGTATCATATTCTGAGAGGAGCATTATCATTCTCATATTTTGAGAGGAGCCTTCTCAATTAAGTCTATTATTTTTTTCCTATATGATCATGAGTAGTTGGGTATATTATTTGCAATACTGAACTTCAATTGATGTCTAGTCTGCTTAGTATACAGATATTGTTGTCATAAATATTTATTTAGTTTTCTTTCAAGTATTAGTCATGTTCATTTATTTCTTTCGAATTAAGAAACTGAACTGAGGATTTCTCCAACATTCATTAGACAGTAAAATTCTCTGTGAACCCAGTTGCATGGTTTTCCATTCATGTGAAATAATATTTGCCATTTATGTGTCTTCTAATGGTTGTAGAGCAGAATTCTTTGTTAACCAGTACAGGCCACTGAGATCAAGGATCTGAAATTGGGAGCTAAAGATTTACAATGACAATATCCACTTAGGTTTGACAGCACATGAAGAGATAGAATTGATAAATCTTGCCTCAAAGTATGAGCAACACGTAAGACTCATTTTCAAAACACTATTTTCCTCATTTCTTTGTGGTGGAAGTGACTTGGGATTTGCTATCTTTCCCTGATGGGTGGGGGCTGAACTTCCTACTACAAGCATATCTTTCTGTTTAGGACATCTTTTTGGTCACAAATAAAAATTAACTCTAGTTTTTCTCCGTTGCTAACTCGTGACCATCTCTGTAAACCCATGCCACACTTATGTCTTTATATACTTAGGCTTCCTCCTCTTTGATCTCCTTCACTTCTGTGGACATTACTATTTGCAGAGATGTTGTGTCTTAATTGTAGTTCTCTGGAGCCCCTGCTCCCATGCTGGCCAAGCAAGCGGGAATTTTTCTGACTCTCTTGGCACCCCAGTTTGGTGAGTGTGTGGGAGAGCGTTTGGGTCCCTCCAGTCCCATGCACACCACAATATCCAGAGCCCTTGGCCCCAAGTCTGCTGAGCAAGCAACCGGCCTGAGAAACCCCGGACCGAACTGCCTGGGAACTCCCCGGGGCCTCTGCCCCCAAGTCTACCAAGCGAGTGGGAATTTTCTTAACTTTCCTGGCACCCCGATTTGGTGAGTGTGTGGTGAGTTTGTGGGAAAGCCTTTGGGTTCTCCCCATGAGTGCCAATATATGGAGCCCCCTCTCATAAGACCTCCGAGAGAGTGACTGGCCTGAGACACAGCAGACCTACCTGCCCGGAAACTTCCCGGAGCCCCTGCTCCCAAACCCAGCATGGGAGTGAGAACATTTGTGACTCTCCCTGTACCTGATCCACCTTCGCCCAGACTGGAGAGTGTGAGGGAGAGCTTCTGCACTCCCCAGGGCTCCCCAGACAAGGGACCCAACAGATGGGAACACAGGCCCATTGATCTACCAGAAGAGCAGCAGCAAAAAGGAACTGAACAGAACAGCTAGATCCAGGCCAGGCACAACTGGATAATCTCAAACTTAATAGACTGACACTTGAATCTCATTACATGCTAATGTCATAACTGCACCAAAGCTCTACACCAAAGATCAGAAGTCAGTGCTATACAAACTGACAAAGGCAAGGAGAAAAATGCAATCTTAGGCTACGAGTCCACCAATAAGTGCAGATGACACTAACTCAGCTGAAATGAATGAATTAACAGAGGCAGAAGCAAAGAAAGAACACCAGAAAGCTATAGAGGAACTGAGACCAGAACACCTTAAACCAAAAAAGAAATATTTGAATACATAGCATCTGAAGTAATGAATCAAATTCAGAAACATATGGGGGAAACCCAATGCCCAGCCAGAACAAGTGCAGAGAACACTATTCCAGCTGAAATGCATGAATTAACAGCATTGCAAGCAAAGAAACAACAAGAGAAAGGTAAAGAGAAACTCAAAGCAGAAACAATTTCTGAAAAAATGAATTCTTTGAAATCATAGCATCTGATGTAGAGAATCAATTCCAGGAACCCAAATTGAAAAGAAAAAACTCTGCAGTAAAAGAATTAACAGCTACCTCTAAAGAAGACATTGATAAAAAAAAAAATAGAAGAAATCAGAAATATGACAGATTCCTGGAATGAGCAATGCAGAAAAGAAACAGAATGCATGAAGCAGAGTCAGAAATATAGAAGAACAAAAAAAAAACTCAATCACAAGCCTACAAAACCATTTGAGGGAAAGCTAAGGTAGAGTTTCAGATATTGAAGATGCTGGTGCAGGTAGTGAACAGGTGAGAGAGGATCTCTTAAAAACAACAAGAATGCAGGAAAAAACAATCCATTACCTGCAAGATGACACAAAGATGAACAATGTGAGATTAACTGGCATCAATGAGAATGAAGGAGTCAATACAAATAACATAAAAAGAACATGGGCAGAAGTAATTGCAAAGAACTTCCCAAATATGAGGAAACAATCTAACATTCAGGGAACTGAAGCATACAGAACACCAAATAACTTCAAGCCAACTAAAAACACTACAATATATATAATAGTCAAAATTACAGAAATCCAACACAAAAATAATATACTGAAAGCTGCTAGAGAGAAGAAGCAGATCACATTCAAAGGAAAACCCATTAGAATTACAGCCAACTTCTGTACACAAACCCATCAGAATTAGAGCTGATTTCTCTACACAAACCTTTAAGGCAAGGAGCAGAATTTTTGAAGTCTTGCATGAAAACAAATTCCAGCCCAGACTACTATACCCTGCAAAACTCTCTTTCAAGTTTGATGGAGAAGTGAAATACTTCCACAACAAAGAACAACTAAGGAATTTCATGATGACAAAGCCATCCCTTCACAGGCTACTGAAAGATGTCCTAGAGAGACTACAAAGACCAGAACTCCATGAATGTGAATGAAAGGAACTCACTAAACACCACAAACCATTAAACACAGGATAAAAAAGGGGTAAACAACAGCAGGTAAGCATCATGACAATCATCAGGCAACACATTTCAATTATAACCATCAATCTCAATGAACTCAATTCACCAAATAAGAGTAATAGACTGGCACAGTGGATTAGGAAACAAAATCTAACAATATGCTATATACAATAAACACACTTAACTCAAAAGGACGTTAATAGGCTCAAAGTCAAAGGATGAAAAACAATACTACATGCCCCAGCACTTCAGAAAAAAGCAGCAGTAGCAATTCTGTTCTCTGACAGTCTCAACTTCAAACCAAGAATGATCAAACGACACAAAGAAGGCCACTATATATAGGTTAGGGGAAAAATTCGAGAGGAAGAGGTAACACTCATGAATATCTATGCACCAAACACAGGAGCACCCAACTATATAAGACATGAAACACCTAATGTCCAAAACAAAAATCTTAGCAACAGAACTTAATACCCCCTTATCTAAAAAAGATAGATCAACCAGATACAAAATTAGGAAGGAAGTAGCAGAACTGAACCACAGCTTGGAACAAATGGACCTGGTGGACATATACAAAGTGTTCCTCGCAACCACAGCTGGATACACATTTTTTCAGATGCACATGGGTCATTTTCTAAAATAGACCACATACCAGTCCATAGGTCATGCTTTAATATATGCAAAAAAACCAGAAATATTCCCTTGCATATTATCTGACCACAATGCAATGCAACTGGAACTAAATGACAAAAGAAACCAGCAAAACCCACTAAATTCATGGAAATTAAACAATACTCAGCAATCAATGGGTCACAGAAGAAATTAAACAAGAAATTCAACAATATCTACAATTCAATAAAAATTCAAGCATGACTTACCGGAATTTATGGGATGTAATGAAAGCAGTTCTTAGAGGGAAAATCATAGCGATGAACTCACACATTAGGAAAACAGAATGACAACAAATAAGCACTCTAATGTTGCACCTCTGACATCTAGAAAAAGAAGAGCAAACCAAACCCAGGGTGCAAAGACAGGGAGAAATCATAAAGATTAGCGCAGAAATTAATTCAATTGAGATGAAGAAAACAGTTCAAAGAATTCACAAATCAAAAAGTCGGTTTTCTGAAAGACTAAATAAAGTTCATAAGCCCCTAGCTAACCTCATCAAGAAAGAAAAAATTCAAATACAAGCAATAAGGGATAAAAGTGTGAAAATACCACACACCCAGTGGAAATTCAGAAGATTATCAATAGCTACTTCGAGAATCTTTACGCTCACAGAACGCAAGACACAGAAGAAATGGACAGATTCCTTGAAAGGTACAAATTACCAAAACTGCACCAAGAAGATATAATAAATCTCAATAAGCCAATAACAGCCAATGAAATATGAAACGTAATAAAAAGCTTACTAACAAAGAAAAGTCCAGGTCCTGATAGATTCACA
Source organism: Ctenomys sociabilis (assembly GCA_004027165.1). Lineage (NCBI taxonomy): Eukaryota > Metazoa > Chordata > Mammalia > Rodentia > Ctenomyidae > Ctenomys > Ctenomys sociabilis. Next base: position 22,927 of record PVKA01019211.1, read on the forward strand.
GCTGAATTCTACAAGAAATTTATGGAAGACACAATCCCTACACTCCTCAAACTCTTCAATGAAATTGAAAAGGAAGCAGTCCTCCCAAAATCATTTCTGAAGGCAAGTATTATACTGATTCCAAAACTTGGGAAAGACACAACCAAAAAAGAGAACTACAGGTCAATCTCGCTCATGACCATAGATGCAAAAATCCTGAATAAAATCCTAGCATATAGAATACAGCAAACATAAGAAGATCATACATCGTGACCAGGTAGGATTCATCCCAGGAATGCAAGGATGGTTAAATATTTGAAAAATCTATAAATTTAATACACTATATTAATAGACTGAAATCTAAAAACCACATTATCATCTCAATTGATGCAGAGAAAGCTTTTGACAATGTCCAACACTCATTCATGTTGAAAGTCACACAGAAAATTGGAATAGATGGACTCTACACTTGATAAAAGCCATCTATGACAACCCAAAAGCTAATACTAAATGGGGAAAAACTGAAATATTTTACTCTTAAGCCATGTACAAGACAGGGATGTCCTCTAAAATCCCTCCTATTCAATATAGTTTTGGAGGCATTAGCAACAGCCATTACAAAAGAGGGAGAAATAAAAGGAATAAGACTAGATAAAGAAGTTAAATTATCACTGTTTGCAGGTGACATTATACTTTACTTGTTAAACCCAAAAAAATTCCAGCAAGTAGCTACTAGAGTTGATACGGAAATTCAGTAGCATAGCAGGATAAAAGTCAGTACTGGAACGTCAATAGCATTCCTCTACACATATAACAAACGCACTGAGAGGGAAGCTATAGAAACAATATCTTTTATAATAGCACAGCAGAAAATAAAACACCTTGGAATTCACTTAACCAGGGAAGTCAAAGATCTTTTCATGGAAAATTACAACAGCCAAAGAAAAGCGATTGTAGACAATTTCAAAAAGTGGAAAGATATTCCATTCTCCTGGATAGGAAGAACCAACATCATGAAGATGGCCATACTCCCAAAATTGCTGTACAGATTTAATGCGATCCCTATCAAACTGCCACCAACATACCTCCCAGACCTAGAGAAAACATTCCTAAGATTTATTTGGAACCACAAAAGACCTAGAATAGCAAAGGCAATCCTGGACAACAAAGAGAAGGCAGGAGGCATCACAATTCCTGACTTGAAATTATACTACAAAGCCACTGTGATAAAATCAACATGGTATTGGCAATGAAATAGACCTGAGGATCAATGGAATAGATTAGAAGATGTAGAGATCTACAGAGATCTCTACATCTTCTAATCTAATCCATCAGCCACCTGATCTTCAACAAAGTGGCCTAACAAGCTTACTGGAAGTACAATAGATTCTTTAACAAATGGTGCTGGAAAAACTGGCTTTCTACATGCCAAAAACTAAAACTTGACCCAACTCTACCACCATGCACTAAGTTAAAGTCAAAATGGATTAAAAATCTAAACATTAAAAGAGAAACACTCAATCTCCTGGAAGAGAAAATAGGAGGAACTCTTGAACACATAGGGGCAGGCAAAGAGTTCATGAACAAACATGTTTTTACACAGAAAAAACTTGACAGAATTAACAACTGGGATCGACTCTTCTTGAGGAGTTTCTTCACGTCAAAAGAAAACAAAGTGAAAAGACAACCCACAAATTAAAAATATATCCTAACTAATAAGCACGCAGACAATGGTCTGCTCTCTAGAATATATAAAGAACTAAGATATATTAGGGCCCTCAAATTTAAAACCCAATCCGAAAATGGGCATCTGAGGTGAATACATACTTCTCAGAGGACAAAATTAAAGAAGCGAATAAATATATATGAAAAATTGCTCCACATAGCTAGCCATCCGTGAAATGCAAATTAAAATAACACTGAGATACCATCTCACTCCAGAAAGAATGGCTATCATGAAGAAATCAACCAATAACAAATGTTGGAGAGGATGTGGGGAAAAGGGAACAATTTTCCACTACTGGTGGGAATGTAGACTGGTGCAAATATTGTGGAAATCAGAGTGGAAACTCCTCAAAAAAGCGGGACTGGAAATCTCATTCAAGCCGGCTATCCCCGTACTGGGAATTTTCCCAGAGGAAGTGAAAACATTATATCATAGTGATATATGTGTACCTATGTTTATAGCAGCACAATTTGTGATAGCCAAATCTTGGAAAGAACCAAGATGCCCAACACATTAGAATGGTTGAAAAAGATGTGGTATTTCTATATAGTGGAGTACTACTCAACTGTAAAGAATGATAAACTTGAAGCATTTATATTGAAGTGGATGACACTTGAACATATACTTATAAGTGAAATAAAGCAGACACACATGTGCAAATATTGTATAGTCTTCCTAGCATAAGTAGTCAAAAGAAGAAATACAAATAGAAATGTAGAACAACAAATAAAAAGAATTTAGTCAAATAGTTAGGGCAAACTGAAGGGCATATACTGCAGGGTACTAACCACTTCTCTTCTGCATGGTTAATGACCTAAGTTCACAGATCAAAAATTGGAGAAATAAAAGAGTCACAAATTCAGCCAACATTTTGGCCCTAGCCTTTCAAGGGCAGTGAAGACTCAGGATGTAGGACAATCTATAGTGTAACATCATGAAACTCAGTTGTGCCCCAAATTTTCTGATCAAGGAGATTATGGAGCCACAGTGGAAGGTGATCAGTGATCTATAGTGTGCCTAAGGAGAGTCGCATGGAAAGAGAACTGGCTCTCACAGAGAACAAACTGGTCAAGCAATGGCTGTGACTCATCCTCTTGGCTGATACAAACAAAGGATCTAAAGAGTGAGGTATAGGATTACAGAATAACCTCTGAGGGTACTTGACTGACCTCATCAGATACAAAAGCTACATTTTTTGTTACATAGGTCTTGCTTTATCTCGGTCTTAACCCTCCAGCAGAAGTGTAAGAATGAGGTATATAAAATAAGGCCATAATAATAAGTTGAGCCGTAAATGGCTATAGTCAACAACTTCTTCAGATAACTCACTATTATTGTGGAATGCTGCACTGTGTTTGATTGTATTGCCAAAATCAGGCACCTATAATGGTTTAATGACAATGGAGTTCCCCTCTTTGACAGTTCTAGACAAAAAAGGGGGGATACAAAGGAAGGACTATGGTGTGTTTGTATGAACAGTACAGTTAGGATAAATATGCAGTACTTCTGCATAATTCTGTGAGAAGCAAGATTTGCCCTAATAGTGGTTGGACAGAATACTATGTCAGCTTCTAGTACTATGGACAACCACTAGAAAGAAAACAAGGCAGAAAGTATTAATTATTGAAACTGTACTATAATTCAGCTTTTAAAAATAAGTATAGAGCTACATGCTCTTATTTCATTCATTGGAGCCATCTGCTCTAATAGTGTCTATAAGTAGAATATGATGTACACACCTTGTATGACAACAAACCAGTACAAAAACAATATGTAATGTATTAATTATTGAATCTGTCCTGTTAACTTCATTTGGAACTGTCTCATTGCTATTTGTTCTTCAATCAAAAAATTAATTGTAGTTCCCTGCCTTTCCAGCTTGCTTCCTGGACTACGTTGTCTTATGTTGTATTGCACAGTGTTCAATTTGGATGTTCTGTGAAGATTCATGTAATTTCTGTCAATAAATAGAAGAAAGAAATAAAAATGTGTCACCAGAAATGAGCAATGAGTTGTGCCTTCTCATGTACACTGAAGCAGGGAGTGGGGAGAATCTTGGTGCTGAAAGAATGTCACAATGTGCAATAACCAGGCAGTACTCTTCAGCGCATCAGCATGCAAGACCAGTGCAATGCTTGGGTGGACCTGCTGCAGGGGCTTCTTGATAGTGAACGGGCACCGGACGGAGTTTCATTCCCATTATGGTTATGTGTTGATATCTCTTTTTATGAACAAAACAATTTTTTTGCTATATTTAAATCAGATAAGAAATCATGAATTTTATTATTATGTAACCTTTAAAAAATATTAAAATCAAGCTTTAGGGATTTTAGTTCCCCCTGGTGGTAATTAAGTTTCTTCCGCAAACTTGCTGAAGAAAGTGGGCTCTCAATCCCTTGAACATCACTTAAGGTTTGAAATAGATCAAAGGACCTTCGACAGCTTGCACAGATGACAAACCTACACACTGTGACCATTTTCACTGATTTCCAGACTAATCCTTTTTCGTGGTAGTAATAATAATGATGATCTCAGATTATGTCTTTATTGAAGATGAAGCTAACCAAAACACTGTAGTATCAAAAATAAAATGTTTTTCTTCATATGTCTTCAAAGCAAATGTTGAGTAATATTTTCAGACTGCCAATCTTCTTGTAAAAGAATAGATACTAGGTTACAATCAGTGAAAATGATATGCTCGCTTAACATATGCAAGTGTCTAACCAAACAGAAACATAAAAAATTACTGTTCTGAAAACTAAATGCTAAAATTAAATTGTTCTTATTTAATTTTTATATGTAAAGGTTATCTAGGTACCATTGTTTGCAGATGGGCTAGAAAAAAAGGTAATATGAGAAATGAGTTTGGTCATTTTTCTTAGTTTTCCAAATGATGTATATGTTTCATTACTTTGTTGACTTGAAAATCCTCAGGCCATGAGTTCCTATTTATATTCAATATGCACGACTGCCATGCAAGTGTAACTGTCTTAAATGGAGAAGAAATGAAAAAAAGAAAGAACTGTCAGTGTATAACTACCACTAAATTGCAGTTATTTGTTTTTTTTAAAAAAGTTCCATCAAAATTACTTTTTTTTTATGTGTGTGTGGGATTTATACAGAGTCTCAAAACTGTATTGAAACTTAGAGGTCACATCAAATATTTTGAAATTTGTCAATATTCTACATAATTTGAAATATTTCTTTCTCCCTTTCTTTCTCCTTCTTCCTTCCTTCCTTCCTGTCTTCTTCTTCTCCTTCTCCTTCTCCTCCTCCTCCACCTCTTCCTTCTCCTTCCCTTCTTTCTCCCCTCTCCTCCCCCTCTTCCTCCTTTCCCCGTCCCCATCCTCCTTATTCTTCCTTTCTTCTTTTAGTATTCAGTCTTTTAGTTCTTTTGTAGCTACTTTCTTTTAAAAGGGATACAATTTGTTTCTATTATACTTACATAAATTATATTAATAAACTAACCTGTTGATGTCTGTGACAAAGATGTGAAAATATTTTTGAACAAAGTAAAAATAAAAACTATTTGAAAAACTTTATATTATTCTTGTAGCTGTTGGAAAACATCAATATTTTTCTCATTTTAGTGATTGTCACATTTTAGTTTAAGTAGTAGACTATATTTTACACATCTGTAATTGTCACATAGACAACCGTATTTTTGGGGAGAAAGAAATGTATAAATTCCAAGATTGCTTATGGACATAGATTTCAAAATTGTTACAGGAAGAGACTTAGTCTTTGCTCTGAACTCAAACTTTATATTCTTTTACTGTCTTATTATATCATTATTGTTTTTCTTTTTTCTCTGAAAATTTAGTCAAGATAGATTGTGAAAAAGAAATACAATTCACATCCTTGCTGGATCCCTAATTTCATAGTTCAGACAGCATCCCTAATCAAAATAAAGTCTAGTTATCTACTTTGTAAATCAGGTCGGTTGCGCATCGCTTTGCTCCATGATTTCTGACACACTGCATAAAACTCTGGTTTAAGGGGTGTTGACTCAGTTTGACTTTTGACTCAGAAGGACTCCTGAGTTCATTTCACCCCATCACTCCTTTTTTCTGCTCCTTTTGCTCCACTGCCTGCTCCTCTTCTTCCCCCTACTCTACTTTCTCTTTTATTCTCTCTTTACATTTTTTCCATTCTTTACTCTCACTTTTTAAGTTATTTTTCTCTGTCTGTCTGTCTCTGTCTCTCTCTCCCCCAACATAAGTGTCCAACAGAACTAGGAGTCTCAGCCAAGTCAACCCTACTCCAACCAGTCTTCATTTAATCAGCTAGCTGAGGGCTGGCAAGATAGCTCAGTGGTCTAAAGCGCCTCTCAGGGACCGCGGTTCGATCCCCAGCACCACATGCCATGCCAGCCCCTCCCCCCAGGGCGGCCTGAGCTGAACCCCCCACCCCCGCAAAAAAAGAATCTGTGATGTGTAGCAAGACACTGTAATAAATGAATGAATTTAAAAAAAAATAAAAATAAAAAAAATCAGCTAGCTGAGCATGCATGCATGCGTGAACTCAGGGTAAACAGAATAATGCATCCAGGCTAAGGAGGATCCTGCAAGCCACCCATAACTTCAAGGACTAAATCTTATTGATTTCTCTTTGAATATTTTTTCTGTCACATTCATATATAGCCTGTATCATATCTACAAATTTTAATTTTTCACATCATTCCTCATTTTACTCTAAAAGATGCTTTCTCCAAATAATTCAACCTGGACTACTGATCCTGTTTTTCTCTGAATGAGACACATTCTTTTATGAGCAGAAATATGAACTATTCCACTGAGATGTCAACTGAAAGGTGACAGTCTTTAAAACAGAGTGTACAATCCAGGAGAACCCACCTTTCACGGTCCCTTCTTGGCTTCCAGAACATGGAGAAGCCACTGCTTGCTGGTTAGGACCATGCACATTTTATTTTTATTTTTTTACTTTTTGTAATTTACGTTTCATATTCAACAACATATCTTGGACATCTTTCAATTATAGTACACAAAGATATATTGCACTTTTAAATGGTTGTGTAATTTACTCCATGGTATAGAAATATGTTTAATTTAAATGTCAATTGGTTGTAACTCTTTGTTGATTCAGATGGTAATCATGAATCAGCAAAGTGCAGCTCTGCTAGTGTTCCTGATGCCACTAAAATATGTTGGATGATGCTGGATGCCAACAGCTCCACCAAGCCAGCTGCTGGTCTGTGCCACTCCTAGCCAATGCCATCCTACATGCTAGATGCTGTAGGTTGACTCGGCTGGGTGCTGGTCTCTACCACTAGTACCAGCATGTCCCAGATGCCAGATGGAGTTGAACTCTGGTATTGATTTTTGTTGGCTGTGGTCTCCAGAGCTCTTCAAAGCTAATAGTTCCTCATGTTTCTTGTTTTCTTTTGAGACAACTTCTCTGTCCACATTAAGTTCCTGATTCATTCCTCAGGGACTTTGGTGCCCATATTATCTGAGAAATGAATCACAAATAAATCACAGGTTTACAAGTGTAATAAAGTAAATCTTTTAGTTCCATAGGACTGTGTATTATAGCACAGGGAGGTAAGTATGTTGGAGGGAGTCATCCCAGACCAACTGGAGAATTTTATTTATTTACTTATTTATTTCAAGAACAAATAGAATCTGTGAATCTGTGGACCATGCACATTTTTAGCCTGCATTGATAAGATGCATCCTAGAGGGGACTCAGAGAGCAGGCCATCATTTCTACAGACTTTACCTTTGGGAGCATTGTTACCAAATTTCTGTCCATACAATTATAGTCCCCAAAGAGCAGGAGCGAGAACAAAAAGAAAAGGCAGGGATGTCCCAAATGTAATGCTGTTAAATCGATAAAGAAGAGTCTCAACATACAGTTAAAATATGAAGAGAATTATGCCTTGGGTGAGCTTCCTGTCTGCCTCACCAGCAGGGAGGCGGGTGCAGGTCAAGCCTGCCAGGTCTGCGTCATCACATAGCACAGAAGCAACATCTGAAAAAGCCCTAGAAACACCTAAATGAAGCAGCAGTACTAGCTCAAGAGGAGCAAAGATAAGAATAGCAATAGATTTCTTGTCAAAAATTACCAATTATACAACAACCAAAACAGAGTCCTAAAAGTACAAAACATCAACCTAAAATTATGTACTGAATGTATTATTATTATTTTTTTTTTCAAGCTGTGGCAGGTTTTATTAATGAAAAATTCTGCTTGCTTTATTTTTCACCAGTCTGTTCTGGCATGCTTCTAATGATATCAGAATCACCTGGATCAATGATTGCCAGTGTGCGTACTCTGTAGTATTTTCCACATGCTGTGCCCAGTTCATTTTGTTGCTGCTGTAGTGGTGGACACCAGTTTTGGCTAACATGGCATAGTACCCTATCTCAGATTTCCTCAAGGCCGGACAGTTGTTGGCAAGGATGACCAATTTCACTTTGCCCTGTCTGATCATCTTCAGCGTCTGCTTGTACCCCAGCACATATTTTCCACTTTTCATAACAAGTTGGAGCCTAGAGTTGATGGACTCCAGAGATTTTTTTCGTCTTCTTTGCGGCCACCATCTTCCTGTCTTGGGTGCGGACGGCCCTCAACCAGGAGCAGCTGTCAAGAACTGAATGTATTATTTTGAAAAAGTTAAAGCACATGTAAGATTTTCTTTGCTGCTACAATTTTGTTGCCAACTGGAAAAAGATGTAAGTTGCAAATTACTAATGTCCAGATGAGATGTGACACCATTAAGGTTCTTAAAGGGACAATAGAGATAGGTTAGATTAAATCCATGCATATGACTGAATGAGAACAATGAGCAATTTAGAATAAGTGGCCAGATTTTACCCATGGCACCAACTATCAAAGCTCACTGAGGAGAAATTGACAACTTAGGAACCTACTATCAGACTCAATTAGATTTTAAATGTAAATGCAAATTGAAATTTTAAATATAATGCAGATAATTATTTTCAGAAGAAATCGAAGGAAGTGCACCAATGAAAGGCGAAACACATTATTTTATTACTGAGGCAGGCATTGAGCTGAAGTAAACACTGGAAAAAATACAATCGAAAATGAGCATTGATTTTTAATAAAAATACTAAGATGATAACAAAAAGTGTTGCTTTTTGCAACAAATGTTATCAGAAAAAATAAAACTGTCATTTTCCTTCTGTACAACATAAATTTGAACTGAATCATCAGCCTAGAGAACTATGATATTGATACTCATGGGATAAAAGACAAGATAAAGTGTGCCTGAACTTGAGTAAAGCGAAGGTATCTGAAATTAAGCGATGATATGAAAATGCTGGCTACTTTTACAAAAGATACCCAGATCTATTGCCTGCCCCCAATATTGCTCATGTTATTACTTAATGGATTCTAAGAACTTGGTATTTGACTTTAAATGATGGATATACATACTAGGTAAAAGTGTACTAAGGGAAAATTTAGGGATTTTTATGAAATCTCAAAAAAGAGAATCTACGCCGTGTTCAGTTTGCACAACTCTTTTTAAAAATGTATTTGGTACAGGGTCTCACCACACAGCTAAGACTGGTAGCGACCCTCCTGTTGCAGCCTCCCTAGCGCGGGAACTGCAGGAGTGCACCACCATGCCTGGAGGGGTGCTGGCTCAGCACACCGTGGTGGGCTCGGTGTGGCCAGTGTGGCCTATGGTGCTTGGGATCGAAGCCGCAGTCCCCACACTTGCCTAAGCAGCTGCTTAGATTGCTGAGCTATCTTGCTGGCCCTTTGCTGTATTAATTTTAAATAAAATGATAAAATAAAATATAAAGTACTGTATATGAAGAGATATCAACAGTACCTGGTAATACATGCTTCTGTTCTCAGAACTCTAGAAGACTGAAGTGGAGAACTGAAATTTCCTGACCAGTTTTGGAATTTTAGGGACTAGAGAGACCCTGTTTCAAAATTAAAGAAACAAACAAGCAAAAGCATAAATAAATAAAAGTATTGTAGCTGCAGCTCAGTGGAAAGACTCTGGGTTCATTGTTCTCTCTCACAAAAAAAAATCACTTCAGTATCTTAAATCCCTATTTTAGCACAAAGAAGGAAGACAAGGGAAGGAATTACATGATTCATTAGTAAAGAAATACCAAACAATAATGGGCATTGAAGTGTGAGTTAAAAATGTTAGAGTT
>PVKA01019212.1:0-42458 GCA_004027165.1 Ctenomys sociabilis
GCAAGGAGATTGTGGAGCCACAGAGGAAAGAGATTGAAGTTCTATAGTGTGCCTGGGGAGAGTCACATGAAGAGAAAACTTTCTCTCAGGCTCTCACAGAGAGCAATCTGGTCAAGCATTGGCCGTGACTCATCCACATGGATGACACAGACAAAGGAACTACAGAATAATGTACAGGACTACAAGATAAACCCTAAGACTTCAATGACCACATAGGAAATATAAAGTTCTTGTGTTGGTATATAAGTTTGGATCTACCTAGGTCTTAACCATCCAGCAGAAAAGCATAAATCTATAAAAATGAAGTATACATCGTGAGCCCATAATATTAAGCTGAGCTGTAAATGGATATGGTCGACAGTTTCTTTGAATAACTCCCTATGGTTGCAGAATGCTGGACTGTGTTGGATTGTGGTGTCGAGTTCAAGAACCTAAGGTAGTTGAACATTGTCTTTTATCTACTAGTTTCTAGTAAATTAGTAGATTCCTTATGCCCCTGTTGACAATTCTATTTCCTGTCTTGTCATTTGTTATTCTAGGAAGTGATTACTGCATTCTTTAGGGGAGGTGACATCAGCAATTAATGTTTGTCGTTTCCGGTGATAATGAAATTATTTACTTTTCTAGCCAGTTCTTCCCTAATGGAGGTTTGGGAAATAGAGAGGGAAGGATACAGCATCCCTTCTGTTAAAAGAATTTAAGTGGGGCAGTTAATAAACAGAGAAATGGGGTGTAGGAGAAAAATCAGTCATCAATTGTGCCTTACTCATTTTCTGATTTGGCATGTGTTCGACAAGATTGACATTTGGAAGTGGCATTTTTACATTTTTTCAAATTTTAACCTTTGATAGGAATTCAATTCTAAAGAAATAACTTAGTTAAAGTAACCTTAATAGAATTCAGTTAAAAATAAAAATCCTCAGTGTGCCGTCCTGGCCCTGACTGCGGGGCGCGCTGAGATAGAAATTGAGGCTCTGCATGGTGGCGCTCGATTGTAATCCCAGCACTTGGTAGGCTAAAAATAGGAGAAACGAATCCGATCTATGTAGTGAGACCCTGTAGGCCTTGTACTAAATACTTTAAAAAAAAGAAGAAAAATACTGTTTCACACTAGGAAATGAAAACAGTTGTGAAATTTTTGTTTAGTTTCAGTGAGAAAGAATTATGTACTGTACAGTTAGGAGAAGTGACATTAGACGCAATGACTGAGATTCTGCCATATTCCTACTTAATTGCTTATTGCCATTGTGCCTTCCATGTACCACCAGAAGAGATCAGTCTTCCCAGGGTGGCACATGGGACACAGCTTCCCTGTGAAGGTGATGCCCTCCTGGCTACACGTGACACCCATCTTCACATGCTGCCATCAGGGACTAGGAGGTGTGAGCTGCCGAGGCTTTTGAAACTTAGACTGACGAACCTCCTTCCTGTTCTCTTGTTTGTTTGTTTTTGTCTTTTTTGAGACAGGGTCTCACTTTGCAGTTCAGGCTGGCCTCAAGTTCACTTTGTAGCCTAAACTGGTCAGGACGTTCCTGCCTCAGCCTCCTGAGTGCTGGAATTACAGGTGTGCACTTCCGCATCGAGCTCTATTTGTTCTTTTAAACTCTCGTGTTCTAGCAAGTCTTCCTTTCTGTCACTGTTTGTTTGCCCTAATTACAGCGAAACTTCAAAGGTTGTTGTTAAAGCTATTGTTATTTTCATATTATTTGGTTATAAAATTTTTGCATTTTCAAAGTTTTTTTTAAGATTCCGGAACTCCACAGGGACTTTGTGGCTACATTTCCCAGCTATCTCACCTCACCCAGGGCTCAGCACAGGGAGGGCCCAATGCCCCTTCAAGACTGGACATTTTAACACAGTCCAGCATTCCACAACAATAGTGAGTTATTCAAAGAAGTTCTCGACCATAGCCATTTACAGCTTAGCTTAATATTATGGCCCCGCGATGCATACTTCATTTTTATACTTTTCTGCTGGATGGTTAAGACCTAGATGGAGCAATACTTATATACCAATACATGTACTTTATATTTCTCATGTGGTCATTGAAGCCCCCTCAGGGTTTATCTTGTAGTCCTGTACATTATTCTGTAGATCCTTTGTCTGTGTTATCCATGTGGATGAGTTGACCAGTTTGCTCTCTGTGAGAGCCTGAGAGAAAGTTTTCTATCCATGTAACTCTCCCCAGGAACACTATAGAACTTCAGTCTCTTTCCTCTGTGGCTCCATAATCTCCTTGTTCAGAAAATGTGGAGCTCTCCTGAGTTTGATGATGTTGCAGTACAGGTTCTCCTATGTCCTGAGTCTTCGCTGACCTTGAAAGGCTAGGGCCAAAATGTTGGCTGGCCTTGTGGCAATTCTATTTCTCCAATTTTGTTCTGTGAACTTATATTGTTAACCATCCAGAAGAAAAGCTGATTAGTATCCTGCAGCATATGCCATTCACTTTGCCTTATCTGACTCAAGTGATTTTAGTTGTTGTTGTACATTTCCTTTTGTATTTCTGCTTTTCGCTTGTTATACTAGGGAGACTATACGATATTTACACATGTGTGTCTTTCACTTATGAGTATATGTTCAAGGGGCATCCACTTCAGTATAAATGCTTCAAACTTATCATTCTTAATAGCTGAGTAATACTCCATCATATAGAAATACCACATCTTTTTCAACCATTCCTCATGTGATAGACATCTTGGTTGTTTCCAAGATTTTGCTATTACACATTGCGCTGCTATAAACATAGGTACACATATATAACTATGATACAATGTTTTCAGATCCTTGGGGAAAATTCCCAGTAGGGGGATAGCCGGCTTGAATGGGATTTCTAGTCCTACTCTTTTGAGGAGTCTCCACACTGACCTCGAGTTCAAGCACCTAAGTTAGTTGAATGACAATGAAGTGCCCACCTTTGACAGGTGTAGACAAAGGAAGAGGTATAGAAGGAAAAAATCATGATGTGTGTGTATAGACAGTACAGTTGGGATAGATAACGCTGTGCTTCTACATAATTCTATGAGAGGCAAGATTTGCACTGATGGTGGTTGGACAGGATAATAATAATAATGTCAGCTTCTAGTACTAAGGTCATCCACTAGGAAAATAATTATTGAATTTTTGATATAATTCAGGCATAAAAAATAAGATAAGTAAACAGCTACACTCTTAATTTACTGATGAGACAGCTGCTATAATAATGTCTGTAAGTATAATATCTTGTATGCACTTTGTACGATATGAAAACATTATGAAAACAGTTTGCAGTGTATTAATTTATTGAATCTGTCTTGTTAAGGTGTCTTGAAACTGTCTGATTGATATTTTTACTTCAATAAAATAAAAAATAAATTTAAAAATAAACACTGCCAAATGCAAAAAGAGGTGGAGGAAAGGCCTAAAAATGATTTGAAATAGATTATGTACATGTACCAATTCCCTATGATGAATGTAATCATTGTGGATTTCACACAAATTCTAGTAAAATTAAAGAAAAAAATATAAAGCATTGTGCTTATTACTGCTAAAAAGAAAAAAAAGAAAAAGACTGGACATTTTAGCCTACCGACTCCCAAATTTCACTTTCAGTTCTGTTCTTCCCAGTCTGTTTCTCCTTTACTCAGAAATCCAGAATCTGGTCTTTCTTCTCTCTCACCCCTCAGCTGCTGCTCAGCAAGTCCTTTCAAGTCCTTTCATGCTTTACTTTCAGAAAGTAAACTGAGAAATTGAGACTTATTGGTTTTAATTACTTTAGCCATATAAAGTAAAGGTCCTTTACTTTATAAAGGGTTCCCTTTACATATAAAAGGACCCAAATATCTGAGTGGCCAACAATTAAATTCTGACTGAGGAGAATTCCTTGAGTTATTGCTTGTTCACGCAGTGTTCAGAAGTTTGTGCCTCTTCTTCCTGCCTCTTTGGCTCTGGTCTTTGCTGTGGGGAAACAGGTGCAGTTTGTCTCTCTGTTTTTCTGTCCGTTCTTCATGTCTTTGGCTCACTTTTCTATGTGATCCCCAGTCTTAAGCTTGCAAATGGCTTCAAGAAGAATTGCTGTCCTGTTACATTAATGAGCTGCTTAAGTCTGAATCCTTCTGGTCCATTCTATAAGTAGCAGGAATGAATTCAGAAACAACTCCAAGCTCCAACATAAGTTGGCCCTAGACCTTGTGATTGCTTTGATTAGAACTTACGTCTTCTGTGTTCCTCTGTTCAGCTTCTTTATAAGCTTCTCTACAGAGTATCTCCTACTTTGTAAAACTAAAGTGGAAAATGTCAACCAAAGACGATTTGTTCAGTACATAAGTGGCTGTAGCTTCAATTCAATAACTTCTATATAATCACCTCAAAACTTAGTCACATAAGAACAAGCAGGCACAGACCTTTGCATATTTGGCGTGTACATTAACTATGCATACACACAATTAAAACATCTAGTCTGCCATCATTACAAGAGAAAGTGCAATGTGTGGTTATTAGAAAGATATATTTCCAAAAAAATTTGGCTACTTCTAGCCAATTGCTGACATACTGCAAATCTCCTTTTCAGCCACCACTCATATCCCACTGTCTCTTGTTACTCTTCTGTAATCTGGAGAATCATTGTGTTGAAGTCAGCACTGTGGCATTATCACTCAACTGAGAAATGGAGACTTATTGGTTTTAATTACTTTAGCCATAACTAAATTTCCTTCCATGAGCCTTGTAAAATAGGCCCAGTGCTGAACGTATAAAACATATTGCATTGCTTAGTCTTCACAATCCCTCATTATTGTAAAATCCTATTTTGTATGTGAGGATGCCAGTGCCAAGAATATTTGTTATCTATTGAGCCACATAGCTCAAGATAGTCCACAAAAACATGTGACTAAAGGGCAACCTTTATTGGGGAACCAGCTGAGCTGAAGTCAGAGCAAGAGATGTATCCTCGGGGCCTCTCATTGCCCTGCAATGTGATGGCCTGGGCCAGAGCTCCTGAAGCATAGCAGACCTGGGTTCCCATAAAAGATGTTGTCCCAAATTGATCTTATTTCTTATGAATATGAGAGAGAGGAGTCTATAGAGACCACAGATTTTTATTTGTATTCCAGCTGTTTTCTCTGGCTTATTTGTAGACCTTGAAACTCTTCCTCTGTGGGTGAAGGAGCACTGCAGCACCATCCTATCACCAAGTGTTAGCTTCCACCACCAGCCCGTCTGTTAGCTCCCCAGGGAACGGAAATGGCTCACTGGCTATTTTTGAAAATTCTCCTCCTTGTACTATAATCCTGTGGGCTGTACATGTATGCCTCTGTGTGTATGTGCAGGTATTTCTGGCAGAGAAAGAGTGACTGTAGAGAAAGCCCTGCAGAATATGGATCCACATCTACCCCAGCTCCACAGCTGATGTGATATTTATTGCCTACAGAGCTTGCCCACCTGTGGTTTCCATGAGCAATTCCCAAGCTCATGCCCATGGCCATACTCCGTAGAGCCACATGTGTGTTCTGTTCCCCCTTACTCTCAAACCCGTGGATTGATTTTCAATGAAATTATGCCTCTGAGCTTTGTGTTTTCTTTTCTCTTCACTAATTTACCCAGTATTCTATTCATGACTGAGTTCTCTTAAAACTTTCCTCCAGCCTCTCTCACTTAGCTGCATGAATAAGGCAGGTGATAGGAGTCATGGACTCTATTTGCTTTGAGACCTTGTTTCTTAATTTCCCAGAAATATGAATGTATGTTTTGATTATTCTCTTTATCTCTCTGTGACATTTGCTGAGTTTCTATCCCTCCTGAGTTTAACTGATAACTCCTGTATTTTTCATAGTACTTGACCTTTCGTCTGTCAGAGAACTTACTGCAAAAATTCTGTGAAAATGTGCCTTTTTCTTTTCAATATGAGAATGTTTAAGTTATGTACAGAGTGAAAATGCACAGAATGGAACAGGAACACACAGACACACACAGACACACACACACACACACACACACACACACACACATATATATATATATAAAATTCTGAATATTGATTAAAAATAAAGTACTTACATATCAGTAAGGAAAAGAGACACAATCCAGAAAAAAACAGGAGCATGATTCCATACACAATATAGAAAAGTCAAACTGTTTCTAAACTTCCTTAGTAACTGAGAAATGTAAGTCAAAACCATAACAAAATAGTACTATCTGTTTATAAAATGGATGGATGTAAAGAAAACAGATTTTTTCAAGGACCTGACAATGTGAGGGTCTCAGACACTACTGAATAGAGTTGGCTCAATTGTCCTAACAAGACAGATATTTTCTATTGTGCTTAAAGACATATACCAGCTGATGGATTGATTCTATTTTCCTTTGTGGACTGAGTGGATATGCACACACATATACATCTGTATTTATGTAAAACTATTTTTGATATACTAATCATACTTGAATTTGTTTAGTCTTTATTTATTTGGTACAGGGTCTCAGTAAGCAGCTCAGACTCACAATGATCCTCCTGTCTTGGCCTCCCCAGTGTTGAGATTACAGGTATGCCCCACCATGCCTGGCTTTGGTGGGCAGTTGGGCATGAAGCTGTCATGGCACGCAGTTCCAGGGATCAAACCCGGGTCCTTGCACTTGCCAGGCAGGCACTTAGACAGCCAAGCTACCTCCCTGGCCCCATTAATTCATGTTTCAGTCCAAATTTTAAATACTCATATGTTCACCAATATTAGAATGATAAATAAATTATAGCATAGCTGTACAATGGAATGCTGATCAGCATGACAAATCGATAACCACATACATCTACAAATCAGATGATTCTTGTAAACGAAGTCGAAAGTAGCCAAGCAGATACACTGATTCTATAATATGCTATTACAGGTATGTACAATTCCTATAGGGGGAAGAAAAACCTATGCTCCATTTCTTTTATGTCATCTTAAAAAAATAAGTCAGATTAAGCCCAAATTCTTATGCTTAGGGGTGCATAATTGGATGGAAATAATGAAAAGGCAAATCAACACAGTGATTGCCTTAACAGAGATCATCTTTAAACGAGTGGAAGACTGTATTTGGGAAGAGCATACAGAAGGACACATGAGGGCGCTCCGGAGGAGAGGGGCCAATGGAATGAGCCGGGCCGCTGTCCTCTGTGTGTGAGGCCGCTCATTTTCTGATAATTCCTTCAGGTGTGCCGGTTGGTTTCATTCCTTTACTGTGTGCATTTTATTTCACATTTTAAAGCAATTATAAAAAGAGGAAACCACATGTGATGGAATACTGGAATGCCATGGTGACAGACCCTCAAAGGAGAGGGATAAGATGGGACAGGGATTTAAGGGCCTGTCTTTTACTTATATCAGAGTGGAAGGAAATGGTAGCACATTAGGCCAGATGTTGTTTCAGTTTTTCCTTTGAGATCAGTGTGGAAAGGTAATCAAGGGTGACATGAAAAGTACTAAGCTTTCAGTCTTCAACAAACTGTAGCTAACAGAAAACAGCTAAGAAAATTCACTGAACACAAGGCATATAGGCTTCCAATTCCAGAAGAAGGAGAAAACTAAGGCAAGACTCTTTTCCTTTAGATAATTCTGAAAATATATAATGTTGACTGCCCTGAGCCCTGAGCCCTGCCTCTTGCCATACTTCTCTCTGTACTGGAGAGTAGCATCCCCATGAGCTCCTTCAGCACGCCCCCGAGGCTGCCCACTTACCCCACTGTGGGATCCCAGGGAGGCTGGAGCACCACAGGCCTCAAGTTATGGCCCTTAGTTGCTGCTGACTTCAGTACATCACTGAAAGACACCTCTACCTCAGTGTCTCCTCCCTAACACTTTACCCATCAAAGTGGGAAGGGAAAGGATGTCCTCTTACATGACTGTCACAGAGCAGCAAGTTAGGCAAAGTCATGAGGAGCCAATGAGGTGGTGCACAAATGGTTATCAGGTGAAGCCATTGGGCTGGGGGAATTTCAGCACCAGCCACAGCCTGCATGGACCATATCACCCCTCGCCTCTAAGCACCAGGTAGGACGCTCAAAATGCCAGCCGGGATTATGCTGAAAGTAAGGTTAAGAATTATTTGTGTGTTTGTTTTCTTTTTCTTTCTTTCTTTCCTTCCTTCTTTCTGTCTGCCTTTTTTCCTTCCTTCCTTCCTTCCTTCCTTCCTTCCTTCCTTCCTTCCTTCCTTCCTTCCTTCCTTCCTTCCTTCTTTCTTTTTCTCTTTTTCTTTCCTTTTTTTTTTTTTTTTTTTTTTTTTTTTTTTTGAGTCAGGGTCTCACTACACAGTTCAGGCTGGCCTCAAGCTTACTATGCTGCCAGGATGGTCTCGAACTAACAAAGACACTCCTGCCTCAGACTCCAGAGTGCTGGCATCACAGGTGTGAACCACCATGTCCAGCCTGTTCGGCTTCCTCTCGGAACTTCTTTCCCTCTATGTATGCCTCTGCCTCTCAGCCTCTTGCACTCTTTCTTAGCTTGCCTTCCCCCCTGTGGAGATAGATACATGGCAGCGACTGTGTTTAGTAATGTAGAATAAGGTGATGCAAAAAATTCCTTCTTAACCATCCAGAAGAGAAGCTGTTCGTACCCTGCAACATATGCAGTTCAGTTTACCTTATCTGACTAAATTCTTTTTTAGTTGTTATACATTTCTGTTTGTATTTCTTCTTTTGATTTCTTATACTAGGGAGGCTATATGATATTTGCACATGTGTGTCTGGTTTATTTCACTTATGAGTATATGTTCAAGTGGCATCCACTTCAATATAAATGCTTCAAGTTTATCACTCTTTATAGCTGAATAATATTCTATTGTACAGAAATGTCACATCTTTTTCAACCATTCCTCATGTGATGGACATATTGGTTGTTTCCAAGATTTTGCTATCACAAATTGTGCTGCTATAAACATAGGTACATATATATCACTATGATACAATGTTTTCAGTTCCTCTGGGAAAATTCCCAGTAAGGGGATAGCCAGCTTGAATGGGATTTCCAGTCCTACTATTTTGAGGAGTCTCCACACTGATCTCCACAGTGGTTGTACCAGTCTACATTCCCACCAGCAGTGGAGAAGTATTCCCTTTTTTCCACATCCTCTCCAACATTTGTTGTTGGTTGATTTCTTTATGATAGCCAATCTTTTTGGAGTGAGATGATATCTCAGTGTTGTTTTTATTTGCATTTCATGAATGGCTACTGATGTGGAGCATTTTTCATATATTTATTCGCTTCTTTAATTTCATCCTCTCAGCAGTGTGTATTCATCTCTTATGCCCATTTCTGGATTCGGTCTTTAAATTTTGGGGCCCTAATATATCTTAGTTCTTTATATATTCTAGAGAGCAGACCTTTATCTGAGTACTTATGAGTTAGGATTTTTTTTGAAATTTGTGGGTTTTCTTTTCACTTTGTTGGCAATTTCTCCTGATGTGCAAAAACTCAATAACAGGCCGTCCCAGTTGTTGATTCTTTAAGTGTTTCCTCTGTGAATACTTGTTTGTTCATGAATTCTTTTCCTACCCCCATGTCTTCAAGGGTTCCTCCTACTTTCTCTTCCAGGAAATTGAGTGTTTCTGTTTTAATGTTTAGATCTTTAATCCATTTTGACTTTAGTGTATGGTGATAGAGCTGGGTCAAGTTTTAATTTTCAGCATGTAGAAAGCCAGTTTTTCCAGCACCATTTTTTAAAGAGGCTATTTTTCTTTCACTAAGCATGTTTGGCCCCTTTGTCGAAGGTCAGGTGGCAGAGTGTGTTGGTAGATGCCTCTGCATCTTCTAATCTATTCCATTGATCCTCAGGTCCATTTTGTTGCCAATACCATGTTGATTTTATGACAATGGCTTTGGAGTATAAAACCTAAGTTCACAGATCAAAAATTGGAGAAATGGAAGGGCCGCAAGATCAGCCAACATTTTTCCCATAGAATTTCAAGGTCAGTGAAGATTCAGGACATAGGAAAACCTGTACTGTAACATCATGAAACTCAATTGTGCCCCAAATCTTCTGATGAAAGAGATTATGGAGCCACAGAGGAATGTGATAGATGATCTATAGTGTGCCTAAGGAGAGTCACATGGAGAGAAAACTTTCTCTCAGGCTCTCACAGAGAGCAAACTGGTCAAGCAATGGCCTGACTCATCCACATGGATGACACTGAGAAAGGATCTACAGAGTGAGGTATGAGGGTACAGAATAAATCCTGAGGGGACTTGACTGACCTCATCAGATACAAATTTTTTACTATATAGGTCTTCCTTTATCTTGGTCTTAACCATCCAGCAGAAAAGTTTAAAAATGAGGTATATAAAATAAAGCCAGAATAATAAGCTCAGCTATAAATTGCTCTAGTCAACAACTTCTTCAGTTAACCCACTATTATTGTGGACTCCTGGATTGTGTTTGATTGTTTTGTTGAGTTCAGGTAACTATAATAGTTGAATGACAATGGAATGCCCATCTTTAACAGGACTATACAAAAAAAAAAAAAAAGGGATGCAAAGGAAGAACCATTCTGTGTTTGTAAACAGTACAGTTAGGATAAATATGCAGTAGTTCTGTATAATTTTATGAAAAGCAAGATTTGCACTAATAGTGTTTGGACAGAATATCCTGTATGCTTCTTGTACTATGGACAACCACTAGGAAGATAACAAGGCAGGAAGTATTAATTATTGAAACTGTACTATAATTCAGCTTTAAAATATAAGATAAATATATAGCTACATTCTCTTAATTCATTGATTAGAGACATCTGCTCTAATGGTGTTTGTACATAGAATATCAAGAATGCACCCTGCCTGACAAAAAAACACCAGAAAAACAATATGCAATGTATTAGTTATTGAGTCTGTCCTGTTAATTTGATTTGAAACTGTCTAATTGCTATTTGTTCTTCAGTAAAATAAAAAAAATTCCTCCTTCTCTTTCTCCTTTTCCTTCTTGTTCTCCTTCTCCATCTCCGTCTCCTTCTTCTCCTTTTTCTCTTCCTTCTCCTTCTTCTCCTCTTCCTTCTCTTCCTCCTCCTCCTCCTTTTCCCTCTCCTCCTCCTCCTCCTTTTCCTTCTCCTTCTTGTCTGTGCAGGATCTCACTACACAGCTTGAACTCATAAGGATCTTCCTGTTTTCAGTTTCCCCAGGACTGGGATTTGAAGTGTACACCACCACAGCAGATTCGGTCACAAGCTTGGTGTGCCTGAGGGTGGGATTGGTGTGACATGGGTTGTCAGGGATTGAAGCCCAGACCCTGTGCTTGCCCAAGCAGGAGCTTAGTCTGCTGAGTTATCTTGCCAGCTCCTTCTTTTTTTAAATAAAGATTACAATCTCTTTTATTTTTTTTTAAATCTGACTCTTATTTATCTAAGTTAGAAATGTGTCACAGAAACTGAGGTTGTAATACTGTCCTAACTCATTTTCTCCCAGGAAGCCCTTAATCTATTATTAACTCATCAGTCATGGACGAAGAGAGCAGTGGGCAAGAAAAGCCCACTATTTTGTGGACTGCTGGATTGTGTTTGATTGTTTCGTTGAGTTCAGGTACCTATCATCCAAGACTTTCCACCAAAAGCAACTAATCTTCTGGATCTCCCCTGAGGAAAATAGTTTGTTTAGATAACCTGTATCACAAGCAATGTATTTAAATACCTGTGTGAACATTAAGAAACACTGAGTCCTATTTACTTCATATTCAATAAGCAATTAAATATAGATAGGATAAGGAAGAGAAGAGTTTAAAGAAAGAAATAGCCAGAACATAAGGGGAATAAAAGAATGGTAAGAAGAAAGGAGCAAGACTTACTAGGGTTTTACTAGTATTGGTAATTGAAGAATATGATTTCCTCATATCTGCCCTTGAAGCTTAATTGACTCATTTCTAAAAAAGAATTTCAACTGTTCAGCTGCTTTCAGCTTAAAATATTCAAAGTTTCACAGGAGTAACTGAGCCATACCACCAAGCAGGAAAGAAAATTGAATTAGGTTGTGACGCAGATAAGACCAATGTTAATATAAAGCTGGGTGGATTAAACTGCAGACTTGCCTGGGTGCTTTTCAGTCGCACAATAACCTCCAAGAGTTAGAATGTGGAGTAGGAGAAAACACAATTCATGCTGAATGTCTTTCACTTAAGCAGGATTTATGGTTCTTTTTAAACGTCTTCCTCATCCCAGGGGGATATCCTGGAAGTCAGAGTATACAATTTTTCAAATCACCATATTGCAAATATTTTAAGCTTTGTCTACTACACCATTTGGGTTGCAACTGCTGGACTTTCCTCTGTAGCCTGAGGCAGTTATAAAGCATATATAAACAATGGATGAGGTTGTGCTGCTATAAAGCCATATTTGGTGACACATGGCAGGCCACAACAAAGCAGACCACACTTTGGTGGCCTTGTCCCAGTGAATAAGTGCTTTAGCACAAAGAGGTCAACTTTGACTTTAAAGCTGTCCTTTATAAACTTTATAACCATTGCCAAATCACTTAATCTCTCTAAGTAGCTGTTTTTTTTTTTTTTTTAATCTGCAAATTTAGGATGATAACACTTTCCTTACAGTGTCTTAAGAATTAAATCAGATCATTTACACACATTATCCAAACAGTTCCTGGTATGTTTATGGTTTTCAATGAAGTATAGGTATTATTAATCTTCCACAACCCAGTCATTCATTCATTAGTGGACATGAGTTTTGTGTCAGGCATGGAGCAGGATAGGAATGCAACAATATGTAATGTGTATGACTGGTCTAAGGGACCACACAGTGCAGGAGGGAAAAATGAGTATGAATAGACATTTATGGGGTAGAGAACCTAAGAAAGATGTTGGAATTTAAAATATTTATTTTAGTTTTGCAGTGTTTCACTTTGAGTAGTGCTTCGTTTAGATTTATGTAGCTGGCATCTTGTTTACATATTGAATTTGAAATAGGTTTTAAAATACAAGCATAACACATTCATAAAGAAAATGAACCATTCATTATAAATCTTAATTAAATAGTAAATACATTAAATAAATTAGGCAGGAAAAATGTCAAAGTTTTTTATGTATTTAGTATGGGGCCTATGGGGTCTCATCACACAGATCAGACTCATCCTCCCTATTTTTCAGCCTCCCAAGCACTGGGATCATAGGTGCATGACACCACATTCTGTCTCAGGCACCATCTCAGCATGCCCCAGAGGCAGTGTTGGCACTGCAGGTCAGGGACTGAATCCCCCGGGCCCTGCATCATCTTCCTAAGCAGGCACTTTAATACGCTGACCTATCTGACCAGGCAATAATGTCAGAGTTTAAAAATCAAATCTTGTCTTTGTCAAATACCTATCTGGATACATATTAATTTTTAATCACAAAGTATGTGTGTTCAGGAGGGAGTATCACTTAATTAATGGGTCATTGAACCTACCCACTGAGAGGTCTGCTTAGTTCATACCTCAAATATCTTTCAATGGTCCAAGTGGTAAAGGCTTGGTTTCCAACGTTGGGATATTGATAAGTGGTGGAAAATTTTGGAGGTAGGCTCTATTAGGGTATCTTGAGCTCACTGGAGGTACATAGTCAAAGATTGCAGGATTCCTTCCTTCCTTCCTCTTCTCCTTCACTTCCTAGCCATGATATAATTTTTTATCTGTAGCATCTTCCTGCAGAAATGTACCATCACAGGCCCAAGGCAGGGAGGTCAGCTGATCCTAAACTAAATCTCTTAAACTATGAGGCAAAACAAACCTCTCTGTATAAATTGATTATCTTAGGTATTCAGTTCAGCAACAGAAAGCTGATTAACACAGGATGTTTTTGTACTTCCCTCTAAAAACATGTATGTAGTGATCAAAAGTAGATATATGTCAATATATTGGGAAGTGTTTACAGTTAGGAATGAAATAAGGTCCCTGCCCTGTTTTGTCATGCAGGATTGAGTCAAGTAGGAGGAAATTACTCAAATGTCTAAGTCTTTGAATTTCAACCAAAATTGTCTCTCATCAGGAAGCAGTACTAGGATAAGCTGTATGCTCAAGACTTCTTGGCTAATTTACATTCTTCTGTCAGCATGCAAGTGTTAAGAGATAGCACCTGTAGACCTGTGAACACTGCAGCTGAGGCTCCTCTTATGTGTGCTTGCAAACTGTGGCTGCAAAGAACATCTTTGAAAGGACTGTGATGGTAGGGGTGGTAGACAACTCTCTGAAGGGGAATGAGCTGGTGAAGAAGACAAGGCAGTGGCCAAGAAACAGAAGAAAACATTTTTTGTCAAATAATGGCATACCTTATGGCTATCACACCCTAGCTTTCAGCAGGAGGCTGAGTCAGGAAGATTATTGTCACTTTGAGGTCAGTCTGGACTATATAATGAGTTTAAGACCTGAAAAAAATATTTGTGAGAAATCCTAACATAACAGGTTGTGTGTACAGGTAAATTTACATTTTACTTAGTATAAGGGCCCAGAATCTATAGAAAATGAGGGTAAGTGTATTAAGTAAGGAGCAAAAACTGACTGCCTAAACATTTTTTCTTTATGCTTTATATTCCTATTTCTAAAATATTTGGTGTAGAACTACTATGGTTTTTGTCTAGATTTCCCTGCAAAACATCATAAGGGTGTTTTTGGAGGTGGCTGAATGTAGAATGTGTGATTAATTTGTTGTGCAATACTGGGATTAAGGATGGGTGACTGCTGCACCAATCCACTGAAACACTGGCATTTCCCTAATCCAACTAGACTGGATTCAACACAATAGATGGAAGGGACTGCCTCATTTTCTCTTGTTGCATTTGGTGTCATTCACCACCATTAACTATTTCCCTCTTACCATGTGCCACCATGCCTAGAAGCAGCCTGTGATAGGCTGGAAGCTATTCAGCCTGTGAACAAAATAACCCTTTGCCTTATTAACCTCGTGCATCAGTTGTTTTATGTCAGCAATGAGAGAAAAGTAACTAAGAAAAAAATGGTACCAGAGAAGTGGGGTCATTGCTGTGACTACACCTGAGTACTTGGGCCAGGAACTTTTGGGAGTGGCTTGCGGGAAGAAATTGAAGAGATTCCTGCCAAAATGGGAGATTTTGGTCAGAACTCAAAAGACTGGATGGCTGATAAAAATGATCCCTCTAAAGCTCCAGAGGTTTCTATTGGGAAGAAGAACCCTGTTGGATGTTGGACTGCATATGACACGTGTTATGGTGCGGCAAAAAGTTTGCATTTTGCTTATGTCCAGATATTTATTGGAGTCTAAGATTAAAGGTAGAAGACTAGGCGGGCGTGGTGGCGCAGGCCTGTAATCCCAGCACTTGGGAGGCTGAGGCAGGAGGACTGTTGTGAGTTCAAGACCAGCCTGAGCTACAAAGTGAGCTTAAGGCCAGCCTGAGCTGCATAGTGAGACCCTGCCTCACAAAGACAAAAAAAAAAAAAAAAAAAAAAAAGAAGACTAATTAATCTGGTAGAATAAATTTCAAGGCAGTCACATGTTGAGGTGGTGGCATGGTTATTGTTGGGAACTTTTCACTAGATTTATATGGAGAAACAAGAACAAAGAGCCCAGCAGAATGATTTAAAATTTATGTTTGGCTAGGAAAAGGGAGCTCCAGTGAAGCTGTGGTTGCAATGACAGTGTATAGGAGATCTTGATTGCTGAGAAGGAACAGAAGTGTACAAAAGATGACCAGAGGGCATGACAAAGGGTAGCAGGACTCTGCCTGTGTGGCCTCAAAATTGCAAAAGTAAAAGACTTTGAGAAGAAGCATTGAGAAGAAACCTACCTGTTCCTTTCAGAATGTTTCAGAATGACAGTAGCTTAAGGAATTTATTCTTCAGAATTGTATTCAGATAGGCTTCCACCTAGATTTCCTAAGAAGGCCTAGGCGGCCCGGTGGTGTGCCTCTAGGGGTCACTACGTGAAGCTGTGTGTGTGTGTGTGTGTGTGTGTGTGTGTGTGTGTGAAGGCAGAAGTGCAGTGGGAACTCCAGAAATTTATAGAAGCCAGAAATGTAAATTGAGGAAAATTATCAGGAGAAAGCAGAGCTGGCCCCAGAAACAAGCCATGGGAGCTACAACCATCAGCAGTGCCATATGGGCAGAGCCCCAGAGTCCCTTGGAGTTCACAGCTTGCCTTAGATTGCCCTGGTCACTGAATGTGGAACTGCAGGCTGCTGCTCCCTTTGCTGCACTTCGGGCTTGCTTTGGGATCGTTCCTTTGTATCCTCAGTGTGTAACTTTGGAAAAGAAATGTCTGTCTTGCCCCATTGAATGGCAGAATTGCTTTTTTTTCTTTTTCCATTTGTAGGAGGGCCCACAGCTAAGGGTTTGCTTTATATTTCAGAGTACAGTTTTGACTTGGTGTTTTCAACAATGTTCAAACTAAAATGATTTTGGCAACTCTTAAAGATGAACTAAATGCTTTTTGCATAAAGAGACGTATACAAGTCTTTTTGAGGTCAGGGCAGAATACTGTGGCTGTGTCTTAATGTCCCCCCAAAGTCTCATGGGGTCATAGATTTTATTTGGCTGTGGGTGAATCTAGTGTATGTAATTGTTTCATAGTATGATGCCAAGATTAAGGGTGCTATATTAAGGGCAAATGCTTACTGGACCAATCCATTGTATCCTGATCCCAGAATACTGGATACAATATTAGGGACAGAAAAAGGCTCGTTTCACTCTCTCAGGTTGATTTTGCCATCTTCCAACACCGTGAGCTGTAACCCTCTGCACTGTTCCACCCTGGAGTCAGCCAATGATGAGCTGAAAGCACAAAGTTTACAAACTATGAGCTAAATAAACCATTGCCCTTTTAAACTGTGTTTGTCATGTAGTTTATCTCCACATTAAGGGAAAAGTAACTAAGACAAGAATAATTGCTCTTTAAACTAAAAAAAAAATGTTTATTTTTTCTCTTAAGCAGCCATACTTCTGCAAGCAGGAGCAGAGTCCAAGGATTTGAATCCTGGCCCTGTTGTGCCAGCTCCCCAACCGGGGTGTGCTGAGATAGTGATTGAGACTGGGCCTAGTGATGCACGCCTGAAATCCCAGCTCTTGGGAGGCCGTAGACAGGTGGATCACTGAGTCTGATCTAGTAGTGAGACCCTTGACACTCTGTAGACCCTTCCCTAAAATACAACAACAACAACAACAAATCAGCCATATAATAGAAAGAAAAAGGACATTGTAGTGTAAGGTACATATACATTTGTATATAAATTAATCTTGAAAGCTTCACTTACTGTCAAAAATTGTAGCTGAGTACTGCCAAGACTCACGTGAAACAAACAGTTCTAAGCAAACAGCACAAAATTAGTTTGCCTTGCATCCTATTTCCTAAGCAAAGCCCATAACTACTAATAGCCATGTGCTAGAGAAGATAGACAAGGAAAAAAATGGGCATTTCATGATCAGTACATTACTCAGGAGTTATAAATCTAAAAGCAGCATTCTTTAATTTGCACAATAATGCAAATGAATTGTAATGCATGACATTGAAGGGCAGGTTCTATTAGAAAGAAATACTTGCAAATTACATACATATATTTACATATATATATATTAATATAGTGAATTTTCTCATTTTAATATCATCAATTAAAGGGAAACAAACTTGATTTATAAACTTATTAGGGACATAGAGGCATTAAAATGATGTGAAAACTAGAAAGCAATCCCAGTGAATTAGAAACTTCTACATGAGATATGAATGCTTCTTAAAAAATTGGGTATATATATATATATATGTATATACTCAATAGCATACATATATTTCTGCCATAATATATATTTCAATATATATTTAATATACATTGTATATTCAATGACTATACATATGTCACATATGTATATGTGCATCACTCAATAACACTGCTGAAATATATATATTTAAATATATTTCAAGAGTTTTGTATTTACAGAGCTACAATTAGAAACATTAATAATGGGTTATGTTATTTAGCAGTTGACAAACTTGTAATTAATGGGTTTGCATTTTTGACAGTAGGACCAAGCATTATGCCTATAACTAAGCAGATATTAAATTGGGAATTTGTATTTAAGTTAGTTCCCCTAAGTTCAGTCTGATCACCTCCCTTTGATGTACCTGGGGTCTTCCAGGCGCACTAGTTCATCCTGTTACCTTTTGCCCCCTCTCTCAGTTAAGAGAAAAAGAAGGAGGATGCTCTTATAGATCTGGGCCTAGCAAAGTATCTCAGCTTGCTGGGTGCAGATCTACAAAGTTTGAATTCATCCCACTGTGCCTGGCTTGTGTCTGGCTGCTGTGCTCAGCTTCTTGCTCCTGCAGCCCATGGAAGTGAACCCAATGTGCCCCTCTGGCAAGATGTTCTGCTCCTGGATTAGCAGGGTGGTTCTGGCCCCTACCCTCTCTTCAGGGACTTCAGCTGCAGAGTTTCACACCATGCCTATATGGGGGCCTGAACTGGGTCTGGAGGCTTCCTGAGAGTGGCAGAAGGGCTCATTTACCACCTGGACCTGAGCTGGGTCTGGAGAGGTCTGGTGGGTGCAGTGGAGCAGAAGCTCTCACACACACATACCGGGCTTGGGCTTGGTCTGGAGGGGACCAGAGAGCATGGCAGAAGGTCTCCTTCACACTCTGAGCCTGGGCCAGGTTGGAGGGATCTGGAGGGCACAGCAGAGCAGAAGCTCTCCCACACACATGCTGGGCCTGGGCTGGGTCTCTATCTCAAGAGGGTTTTTTTGTTTTTGCTGTTGTTTTTGGTGAAACTAGGGATTGAATTCAGACCCTTGTGCTTGCCAGGGAAGTGCTTATTCCAATGAGCTATCTCCCTGGCCCATATCTCAAGAGTTTTGAATGATGTACAGACTGGACAAACAGCACAAGAGGCCATCTTGTATTGACATTGTTCTACAGAATAAATAACAGCCAGTTGGGAACTTGCCAGCGCAGAAAATATAGAGCTGATGCTTCGGGAATCTTTAGTCCAATTGTGCATCTCAGTAGTTACAGCACCTGGGCAAGTGCCTTATTCATTAAGTTACATCTTTATGGGGACCCTCTGGGAGAAGGGGCCTTTGGATAAGTGGACTCGGTTTCATCACCTTCCTTTGCACTCTGTAGCACGTTTTCCTTCTTGTGTCCCCAGTGACTGAGGTTCACAGTGATGAAGGGCCTATTTATCAGTGTGATCTAGCTTCTACCTGCTGCTGTCATGTGCTTGCAACTTCAGTCCTCTTTGTTGAGAAATGTTGCTTCACTCTCTAGGCAAGGAGGTTTTGATTGTAAGGTGGGAACATCTTATTAAGAGATAAAATTTTATATTATTTTCTTTTAATTTATTCTTGCTTAAAATTTTACAACAGAAGAAATTCTAGTTTACATTCATGAAATTTTGTCTAAAACAATAGCATATAGAATATCTATTTGGGAAAGATTTCTTGCAGGATTTAAACTTTATGTGATAAGTTTAGTTATAAAAATAAACTATTTAATTGAACAAACTATTTAATTAGAAGAGCATAAATTACTTGAGGAGAGGGGGCATGCTTACCCTTCTTTTTACTCCTTGTTCTACTTCAGACTATGGGAAATGGGCCACATAATAAGAGACATGAAATGAATAAAATGGTAGAAAAATAAGAACAATGTAATGGAAAGTTTTGCTGGCAGAAACCTTAGGCTTTGAAAGGAAAAGCAGTTTTATTGGATGCATATGTATATCACTGGGGAAAATTCAGTTTTATTAACTATTTACAGAGTTTTACATGAAGATATTTCTGAATTTAATGTTTTTAAAATATTAGTTCTAATGATAATTGTTATAATTGGGCCAGGGGGATGACTCAGTAGAATAATCACTTCCCTGGCAAGTGCAAGGGCCTGAGTTCAATCTCTGATTCTGAAAAAAAAAATGTAAATAATGGAGAGGTTCCAGTGCTTGTATGCAGCCTGTCACTTTCCACTACTAGAAACCCATTCTTCTTGAGGCTGAGAAAAAAATATGCAACCAGCTCCATGATTTGTGTATTTATCCAAAAGAAGGCAGCATGAAGTGTACTCAAGGTGAATGAAGGTTTCCAGGCAAACTACCTTTAATGGAAGCTCAACCTGCATACATTTTATTGATGTAGGACTTCTGAGGAATAATTTTAGTTTATCAGAAAGAGGCGAGCTACTGCTTTCAAAGTGGTTTGAGTAGCTTGGATAACAATATTTTCTCATTTTCTAAAAAAAAAAAATACTACTTTCTGTTACTCAGTGAATCTTAGAATCAACATTTTTTCCATAGTTTCACACACATGTAACTTCTACAGTTCTTGGGGATGGAACACCAAAGCTACTTGACAGCTGTAATGTAAGCAAAGACATGTCAGAATCAGATCACTGACTACAAGAGACAGGGTTATTTTCTTTGAATTCAGAACACTATTTACTATTTACTTATGAAATAGTAAACATATAATGTGTATGTCCTCGATACAAAAATCAAGACATAAAGGGTAGAAGTCCATATTTCTTTTTAGATCTGTGTAAGGCCTAACCTCCAGAAGCAATCTTCTAAAGATAGATGATCAAAGCCCATTGTTACTTATCAAAATTAACGTTGTCACTGTTTGGGTTCCATCAGTATTGCTTCTTTAAACCAAAGAATGCCACTAATATTTTGACCCATGTACTTCTCAAAGATATTTTTTTCTTAATACTATCACCTCCTGGAAAACTATTTCAACATACACTGCGTGCTTAAGTACCTTGAATATTCAATTGAAAAAAAATATAGTAAAAAACACATTGGCACTAATCACCCTCAAAATACTTTCTTTTCCTTTAAACACAGGAAAACTTTGTTCTTCACAGTGTATCTTTTAATGTAGTAAGATATTCTTAAAATTCAAATTAAAATGTCACTCTATCTTTTGATCACCTTCATATGAATTAAGGGAGGACAGATGGTCAGGAACTACATGAGCTGTTTGTTGTCTTCCTCACTCCTAAATTGAAGACTGAAGGGATTAATGACTTAGCTCATACTAATTTATGCTTTTAGAGAATCTGTGTACTTTGGTGGCTGCCTAGAAATATGATTGGAATTCTAAATCATGTATTTCTTTACCCAAATTTCAGGGGTAGTTATATACAAACACAATGACAATCACTAGAAGTCTTTCACCTATGAGTCTGGCTAAATGTCAAGAAGCCACTCTTGTTGCCATAGTAACTTACTATAAACAAATTTCTTCATCTTATGCCACACCACTCTCTTGGGTTGGCCAATTATAGTTTCCTCCTTTACTGTACTTGCTACATTAAATCACAGTTTATTTTTCTGTAAATTCTTAGGAGCTAGGAACTACAATTAATTATTTCTTCAGTATCTAATGCAAATCACTATATAAGGTATACTTCCTAGGAACTAGAAAATTCTTGATCCATTCAACAGTCTGATGGGCCATAACTAGAATCATCTGTCATTCTTGAGATGCCCAGAAGATGATACAGACTTCATGTTTCTGCAGGTACAAATTTAGGGATAGGAGTGTGCACTCCAGAAGGACAATGTGTCATTTTATTTAGGGGAGAAAGAATCAGAAATAGATCACAGCAAGTGCTCTCACCTGAATTTAAGGATTATGACTAGGAAAAACATATTGCCTTTTATATTTCTCAGTTATTATGACATTGATAGTTGTAAATCTATTCTATTGCTATTTGGGGATCATTAAGTCTCTAATAAGCAGCTCAGAAGAGCTGGGGTATGGATTTTGTTGATTCTGCAGCACGAAGAGGGCAATAATATAAATGGAAAGAGGCCAGCAGTTCAAGAGATAGAATAGGACTCTAAAGAGATTGAATTATAGTGTTTGAGTTGGATAGAAATGATGTTCAACCAGAGTGCAGTTCATATTGCACTGAATAAGTTAATAGGGTTGAAGACAAAGATCTATATTGATACATTTAAGTTCTGGATTGCCAGCGCGGTATCAGTGAAGAAGGCTAATGGAATGCCAGGTAGGATTAGGAAAAATATTAATAATATGTAATAGTGCTCCAGAGTGTCTCATAAAACCAAAGACTCTGAGTTGGAAAGTCTCTTAGAGGTTACACAGTCTGCTTCTTCCAGTAATGTCTCCCTAAACTTTTAAGTCGAAGAAGACACATTTCTGAATGTTAGGATTTGTGGTAGCATATTAAGAGAGATGCAGATACTCATAAAGAGGCTAATAATTTAGCAGTTTCTAAAATTCTGCAGCTACCATGACGGATTTGACAAACATGAAGGTTCTCTTTACAAAGAAAAAAGAATAACAACCCACACATATTTGGCCAGTCCCACAGAGCCCACTTACCTCTCTATGAAGATAACGGTGGAATGGTGACATGAGTCAGTCTGCTGACCTTCTCTGTATGTTTTCCCTTTCCCCATCAAAGTCTGTGTGATATAGAATTTGTTCCAAAGTCTGATACTTAACAGCTGCTTCAAAGGCACCAACCCTGCATGACAGGCTGCTTATATTATAGCTCAAATCTCTGCCATTTGATGTCTTTTCCCCAAGCCTTTCAAGCATATTTGTGCCTAATCCATCTATACGGGTCATGATGTTACTTTCAACAACAGATGAAAATGGATGTGGAAATCTGTCTGTTTTTTTGTGGTTTGTCTCTAGATGTCTCTCCAAAGCCTTGTGTGGTCATAGGACTTTTTCTGAGGTGTCTGAATTTAGAGTGTGCTATGCTGGAGTTAAGACCACTTGTTGGTTTGGCATAATTCTGGGTAGAATAGGGTGTGAAAGCTATGCCCACCCTAGTGCATGTAACCTGTGTGTACAATACAATGGACAGAAAGAGTCTGGAATCTACTCCCTTGTTGTTTTTGCTGCCTTGCAAGCATCTTGAACTGTTCTTTGTCAGGCCTCCCTGTCTTCAAGTCAGCCAATTATGGATTGAAACCTCTACAAACTGTGAGCTAAATAAGCTTTTCTTTAACTTTGGGTGTTGATACAACAGGAAAAGTACCCAAGATACTATTAATGCCCATTTTTCATGGTCATGCATTACCTCTACTCTGTTCTCTGCCATAATGGTGCACTTGCTAGTGTTTATACTTCCACACCAGAGTGGACTCCTGGCCTGACAGTCAGGCTCAGCTGTCATGACACCAAGTGTCCTCACAATGTCTTTTATGCAGAGCACCTGTTGATATTAGTCAGAAGCAGTCATCACTTGTCATAACACCCTTGGTTGCAACAGGCTGTGTCACCTCTTCCCTCTTTATTCAGGTTAGGGAATGCTTCCCTTACATTCTGTAACCTTTACTCTTGGAGGTCTATTACTGCCTTCTTATTCTTGTCTCCTCTTGGGCCAAATTTTGCAATGTAGCAGCTTGAGAGAGTTTTGATCAACTGTAAAATAAATTATTTTGTGTTTTGATTCTTCCTGAATAATCAGCACCTTTACATTCTACAATTATAAAAGAAGACCAGCAAAACAGATCTACTTCAGGATATACTTCTAGAAACTGGGAAAACTTCTAAAAACTTTTGTCCTTGCATCCCAATTAGACTCTGCAGGATTCCCAAGCATTTATTAATTGTTTAACCTAAATACAGCTATCAACTATTAATATTTAGATTTCTTCTTCCCAAGATGAAAATACACTATGTATTTGGGGTTTTTTTATTTGTTTTTGTATTTAGGACAAAGTCTACAGGATCTACAGGGTCTCATTATGTAGATCAGACTCATAGTGATCCTCCTGTTTGTAGACTCCCAAGAGCTGGATTACAGGTACACATCCCCACACCCAGTGTCAATCTCCATCTCAGCATGCCCTGGGGGTAGGGCCAGCACAGCAGGCGTGGGGCTCGAACCCCTGATCTCTGAGTCTGCCTAAGCAGGCGCTTTAATTTGCTGAACTATTTGGCTGGCCCTCTATGTTGTTTTTGGTAAATCTGTGCTACAGTGCTTTTAATTATGAAGTGCATTTAATACTAGTAATATGTATGTCTCAACTTATTGAGTGGGTGTTAAATGCATTAATATGTGCAGCATGCTTAGAAAAGTGAAATGCAGTGTTTTTCTGTTAGCTATCAATATTACTGCCATTATTGTTATCATCAGTGGTATTATTTGGTTACTGTTCTTTGATCATAATCATTGAGACTAAAAGTATTTGGATTTCCAAGTTTAAATATCATGTTTATTTAAAAAAAACAAAATATAAACAAAGAGTAAATATTAGGATATATGGAGGCAAGTCCTTCACATATGGGAAGGGGATCAAGAGATGGAGGGAAGGTGATGGAAGGAAGGAAAGGGATGGAAACAGAATTGGAGACATGAGATATGAAAACTGAGATATGCACGTGTAGTAAATCCACAACAGGATTGAAACATGTTACTTAATGTAAGCATGCTTTGATACAAAACAAAAAGTAACAAACACAAAAAGAAATTCCTGGTATTAAGTTTTATTTAAAAGGCAATACACAGACAAACAGGTGGGTGGAGCCCAGGACCGAATCTTGTGATGAAGTCCTTCAACATTTCTATCAAAATCTTTATGAGCAAATCGGAGCAGATCAACTCCAGATTCCTTCTCTTCTCATATTTCAGATCTGTTCTTGACAACTGTTCAATTAAATATCTTTTGGTCTTTAAACTTTGTAAAATTTAGTATTGCAGATAAAGAAGGGCAAATCTGTGCTGTTACCATTATTGCTGTTCTTTCTTTTCTTTAAAAAGTGGCTGTTGCAATCTACTGTCCTGATTATTTTCTCTTTGGCTGTCAGTTTGCTGTTATATTGCTTATTTTGAGGTTCCCAGAGTGAAACATACCATTTTCTGGGTGGCTTGTTGTTCTCAGTGGAATTGACCTATTGTCCTCTTAACTTTGATATCAAGGATTCTGTCACCAACTCATCACACCATGACTTTCAGTCAATGAAACTTTATATCTTTTACATACGTGCTGTTGTATAATGCCATGCTTTTTGTGTGTGCAACTGGTTTTTGGAAAGTAAGGTTCTCCTGACAAAATTGTTTTTCCCCATGAAATTTATTTTTTTAGGATTGGCATATTTTCCAATGTGAAATAATTTTGGATCCTGACTCTATTATCTCAGTATCTGCTATCGCTGTGCATCAGATGTAACTTGATCAGCATATCTTAATCTAATTTGGTGAGAAAAATATTGAAAAGGACAGTGCCAAGGGCAGAATTAACATAGTCCATTAGTACATATTAGTCAGGCAGTGCAATTCAAAATAGTTATTCAACTTGTTAAAATGCATCAGGCTGCATGACAATTCATGTTTCCACCTTAATCTCTAAGAATATGGAAAATATCTTCATCTGAAGTCTTATTAAAGTCCATGTTTGATCTATCTATGGAAATCCCATGCCATGCATTGTAGCAGTCTTAATGAAGAGGAATTAACACCTGATCTAGTTCATGCTTTATACCCTTGTTTCCTCCCTCTCAAAGTCATCATGGACGTAGGTATGACAATGTGTGCCTTAAACTACAAACTACATGTTTTTTTGTGTGTAGATATGCCAATATATTCCTTCTCTCCATGTCTGAAAATTGAAACATCTGCTCATCTCTACTTTAACAGCTCCACCTTTATTTTCTGTAGATTTTCAAAGATTGCTGCCAACAAGAAACGCTATACTCTTGCTACGTTGAGATATGTTAATGATGGCCACATAATTTGACATCCAAATAAAGATGACTTCCAAAGGAAAAGGAGGTCTACTAATAATTTTACCAGAAAGGCAAGCATTCACTGGGAGCACTGCAAGGACACTGCAAGGCACTCTGAAGAGAACCTGGGCAAGTCTATTTCAGTCAAAGGAAGAGGTGCCGGTTAGAGATTCCTCATTCACTTTGATATCAGGTATCTTTAACTGACAGCTGTCCGTTCCCACAGAAGAAAATGAAAAATAAACCAGCACACTACTCACCAACCCCATAAATTCATTAATCATTTCCTCTGTGATGATCAAAAAAATACTTGCCTTTTAGAATCTTCTTGCACTGAAGGACACTTCAGTAAGAAAAACCACCAGGAGAATGCTTTTCTAGTACTATGCTTTTTCAAGGTTTAGCTTGTTATGCTTCTTACTTTCCTGACCTTATTTTATGCTCTTTCTCCTCTTTACTATATGTTCTTCCACAATTTACACAAATCATTAGGACATTTGCAGTCACTGGAGATTCCTATGGATCTCTTTAGATATAAACTCATATTCTTTTCTTTGTCTTCTGAGTTCATTTACACAAGAACAACGGAAATTTCTTGTAGAATGGTCTAACAAACCTCTAGAGCTTTTTTCTGCCCCAGAATCTCAGCTGTGGTTTCATCCTTCCTTTTATTGGGACTTTTTGAATTGTCCTTTCCTGGCTTCCATACATCTTAGACTGCTTAGCATTTTCCTTACAAGCCCTCATAAGCCTTGAAAAGTTATGATGTTTTCCTGTGGTTTTTGCCATTTTTTCACTGAGAATGGACTTGATGGTTAGACTTAATTTGAAAAACAGAGTTTTTCGCTTTTCTTACTCTTTCTGTAGCACAGCTTACCCATTCTCTTTGTAGTCATGTTTTCCTTTAAGCCTTCCAATCCTTAGAGAAAGTAAAAATGCAAACCACAAAGAATTTGTAACAAAATATAAATCAAAAAGTGTTTGTGAAGTCTGAGGTTATTTATTTTGAAATAAAAACTATATTGCATAGAAATGTGGGTATGACATTTTAACAGTTAGTGGCAGTGTCTTTTCCAGTAATCTTTCAGCACATATTTTGATCTCAGAGCCCTGGACTCATTAAACATGAGACAAGACAAAAAAGGCCACAATGAAGATGTGGGACATTTCTCTCATTAAGATAGCAATAAAAGGGTACTTTTTATTCTTTTATTTGCATGATTTTTAATTCTACTCACTTAGAAGGAATAGTACCGTGGTACACTCTTGTCATCTCTGTCTTTCCACTTCATTATCTGGACAGAAGGCGGGTGGCTAACTGACTGAGGAAGGCAGGTAAGAGCTGCTCAGCTGATTTTCTGCAGCCCAGAGGCACAGGTCCTTGGGCTGCATGTAGTCTCAGATTTTACAGATGCCCCGTTTCTTCTTCCCTGGAGACAAAATCAGGGCCTGCTCCAGCTGAATGGCAAATTCTGACCCAAGAGTCACTAGAACTGGGTTTCTGGAGTTGTTTAGGAGGTCTAATACATTCTTCAATCTTGTCTTTAAGTAATTTGAAAAAATGCATTTAAAAACCTGGTATTTTTTCTCTCTTTGGAAGTGCTAACATTTCTACTCTGCTGGCCAAAAGCGAAGAGGTGATTACAGGTGTGGTAGTGTTCTGGTAAAAAAAAATTCATCTTGAATTCAACCAAAAATAACACTTAGTGTCCTTTAGAGGAACTGAAAGTTTTATATACTTTTGATAATCCCTTTTGGGGCTTCATCCAGAAGTTTTGGCAGCCTGATTAGTGAAGGGTATTTGCTGAAGAAAGAAAAAGAATGATTATGGAGGGATAATTGCACTGAAAGTAATTAAAGCATTATCCAGCCACACTGATTTTACTGTTGTAACCGTGTTGCATTATTAGCCAGGCAGATCAATGGACTTCAACAAAGAGTGTAGAAACGTATCCAAACACCTGTAACCATTTAGTATGTACTAGAATTGGCATTTTAAATTAGTGGGTTAGGATTTGTAGCATTGAAAATGAACACTGGCACAAATTTTGAAAAAAACACACATTAAATTTAGACTCAATTTATCATGTTCTCCAGAATAATATTCCTATATAGTAGGGAGTTAAATAATCCCTAGAGTTTATTGAGTATTTATTATGTGCTAGACTTTTGCCATACATTTTTGATAGATTAACCCATTTAATATTATAACGGTCCCACAAGGCATC
The DNA here is from genome assembly GCA_004027165.1 of Ctenomys sociabilis. Lineage (NCBI taxonomy): Eukaryota > Metazoa > Chordata > Mammalia > Rodentia > Ctenomyidae > Ctenomys > Ctenomys sociabilis. The sequence continues at coordinate 27,863 of PVKA01019212.1, forward strand.
TACTAATGCTAATTACATTTTATGAGAAAGATAATAAATCATGGATCAGATTAAACCTTATATGAGTGAAGGCAGAACATAGCAAAGGTTAAAGTGGCCTTTAGGAATGGCTTCTGATATTCAATGTCTTGATTTCTTCCATGTCTCTTTGAATTAATCAGGGCAAGCCTGATAACTCAGTGAACTCAAACACCTGCTTAGGCAGAGCATAATGGCTGAGATTTGATCCCTGGAGTGTCACGCCATCTCTGCCAAGATGGCAGTTGAGACTGGACATGATTGCACATGCCTATAATCCTAGCATTTAGGAGGCTGAAACAGGAGAATCACTGCAAGTCCAAACTATGTAGTGAAACCCTGTAGACCGTGTCCTAAATACAGAAAGAAAGTTAAAAAAAAGAGGTAATCAACCTATAGTGAATAAATATATACGGTTGTAACATAGATAGGCTTCTTAAAGTTTGACACTAAAACCAAAAGTCATAAAGAAAAATGTTTAATTATATAAAAATGGAGAGTTTCCTATACTGATGTAATAAATAAAGAATTGATATTTAAGTATGTATGACAGATAATAGATTAATGTATTCAGTGTCTAGAGGGCTCTATAAAAGCTTAATACCCTGAAGGAAAATAGTAACATAAAGACTATTCATAAAAGAAGTGCAAATAGACTAAGATGTACAGAATGATCAGTATTGCCAATAACCAAATATATGCAAATAAAACCAAAGACATTAATCCATTATCTTATTTAAAATAGAAGAAATTTAAAGACCTAAGTTTTTACAACTTGATTAAATGCTGTAGAATCCAAAGCAGTCTTTAAAGACTGTTTTAAAAAAACACAATGAAGTTCTAAATTGAGCAATATATTTCCAAGTAAAAAGAAAGTATTAAGCTTCCAGGCACAGGTGTACAGAAGGACAAAGCCCACTATGGCTGATCCAAGTGATGAGCCTGGTAACTTCTCCATGGTAGGTTTAAGCTTCGTATGTCTTTTTAATCTTTCTTCCCTATTTTTCATACATTCTTTAATTCTCATATATCACATTTATAGTATAACCAATATGTACATATATTGAAATAAATACTGAAATCAAAACCTCTGTCAGAGTACTAAAGGAAGGGGTGTAGAAAGAAAAAATCATGATGTGTGTGTATGGACAATACAGTTGGGATACATAAGGCTGTACTTCTACATAATTCTATGAGAGGCAAGATCTGCACTAATGGTGGTTGGACAGGATATTATGTCGGCTTCTAGTACTACGGTCATCCACTAGGAAAATAATTATTGAATTTTTGATATAATTCAGGTATAAAAAATAAGACAAGTAAGTAGCTACACTCTTAATTCACTGATAAGAGATATTTGCTAAAGTAATATCTGTAAATATAATATCATGTATGCACCTTGTACAATACCAAAACATTATGAAAACAGTTTGCAATGTATTAATTTATTGAATCAGTATTGTTAAGGTGTCTTGAAACTGTCTGATTGACATTTGTAGTTCAATAAAATAAAAAAAAGAAAAAAAATAATTTTCAAAATTCAATCATTAACACCTTCTTGGTTAGCAGATATGCTCCCCCAGGAAGGATTCTGATGCCCCTAGTATAGCTTAATATGCTTTTTGAAATTTAAATATGTTGAGGCTGGGAAGATAGTTCAGCAGCCTAAGTGTCTGCTTGGCAAGCACAAGGACCTGAGTTCAGTCCTCAGGACCACATGCAATGCAGGCCCCACACCCAGTGTGGTGGCACACATCTGTAATCTCAGTGCAGGGACTCTAGACAGGAGGATCACTATGAATCCAAACAGCATAACAAGACCCTCTATCAATCTTTTTAAATCTATAGGGTCTCACTACACAGATTGACCTCATAGTGATCCTTCCTGTTTTTCAGCTTCCCAAGCATTGGGTTTATAGGCATGTGCCACCACACCCCATCTCAGTAACTGACTCAGTGTGTTCTGGGGACTGGGCCAGCATAGCAGGCTGGTGATTGAACCCCAGTCCCTGTGTCTGCCTGAGCAGGTACTTTAATCTGCTGAGTTATCTGGCTGGCCCTTTCACATTTTTAAAACACTAAGTGTATTTTAACTGATAGAAAAATGTAAAAATTGTAGGTATTTATGGAACATCTTGATGTGTTGATCTATGAACAAACAATTTTTATTTTACATATTTGGAGGTTAGCAGAAACTCATCCTAAGAATCTGTTATTAATTCCTCATGTTTCTGTCTTCCAGACCTTCTGAGATCGTCATCTTAGTTCCTCTGGTGTAAAGAACCAAAGTAACAACCCCAGTGAATTCAGAGTGAGACTTCCCAATGCTGTGCCAGTCCTGGTAGCCCAGGTTAGAAGCACTGAAGGGGTAGGGGCAGAACTCGGAGGCCATGTGTGCCTCAGGGCCCATTCGCAAACTTTTCAAGTTGGGTGCTGTGAGGTCCCTTCCAGTTCTGAAGTGTTAGAACCTGTTGTCTGCTCGCATCATCTTGCCATTGGCTGTGGTCACCAATTCCTTTCCTTCTTTGTAATGTATTTATTTCCTCCCTCAAGTCCAATGCCAACCGTTTTCCTTAAGTCAAGGGAGATGACTGAAATCTCTGTTGCCCCTAGAATACCACACTTTGCTTCTGTTCAGGATTGCTTTGTGCACGAAGCCCTGCACTCCTGGTCAGCCACAGAAATTGCGTGGTCTCCGCTCACTCTATACCATCCACTTACTCAGGACTCACACTGTTCTCTCTGTCTGTTTCTCCTTATTTCTTTCTTATTTCTCCTTTGGAACCATAACACTTCTTCAGGGCTTTAGCTCTATTAAATTCTTTGTGAGACAATTCAAAAAATCCTAGCTTCCAGCTCATAACTTCAATACATTGTTTCTTCTTTAAAAACTAAAAACTGCATTAGCATTTATTCACTTCATTTTAGTGTGTTTAGGCCTCAGAAAGGAAAGTTCTGTAATGAGGATCAAGGATTTTTTTTTTTTTTTTATAATCCATGGAGCCTTCTTCTTTCCTGTATCCTGGAAGTTACTCTGTGTAGGTTCGTCTTCCTCTGGATCTTCTACCCTTCCCCCATTGCATGATCCATGGATCAAATGATTCAGTTTAAATGCTCAGATGCAAATGAAAATAAATAAATAAAAGCTCAGGTATATTCTCATTATACAGTCTTTGGCATTGTGTTTATAGATACATATTTGTTTTACTTAATTTATAATTTTTTTTTAATTTTGAAGTTTAAACAATCATTTTCTCTCTATAGCCTGTGGTCCTATGATTTGTAAAGTTCTGGCATTCATAGATGTTGAGAGAGACATTAGCCTGGAACTATATTTATTTATTTATTCATTTGTATTTTAGGGAAGGGTCTACAGGGTGTTCACTGTCTCACTACTAGATCAGACTCAGTGGTCCACCTATTTGCATTAGCCTGGAACTATATTTATTTATTTATTCATTTGTATTTTAGGGAAGGGTCTACAGTAGTGACCGTCTCACTACTAGATCAGACTCAGTGATCCACCTATTTGCAGCTTCCCAAGAGCTGGGATTACAGGTGTGCTCTACCATGCCCAGTCTCAATTGCTATCTCAGCATGCCTCAGGGGTACTGCACACTTTATTTATTTTTTATTATTAATGACAGGATCAAACCCCTAGCTCCTGCACCAGCTTGCAGGTGCTTTAACTTGATGAGCTATTTGGCCAGCCCCCTGCCTGGAAATATTATCCATGTTTCTAGATACTATGTTTCTAAAATTATTAATTTCCAGAAATAAAAATTTCAATTTTGATTTCTACTAATATAATACAGTTATCTTTTTCAGAAAGTGAAACTTTTGTCAGGTTAAAAAAATAAAATCTGCTAAGAAAGTATTTTGGGGCTACCAGATGGCTCAGTGCCTGCTTAGGCAGAGATCAGAGGCCAGAGTTCAATCCCTGGCATGTTGTGCCAGCCCCGCCCCGGGGGCTTACCGAGATGGTGATTGGGAGTGGGTGTGGTGGTGCTCACCTGTGATCCCAGTGCTTGGGAGAATCACTACCAGTGTCATGTATGTATGGAGACCCTATAGACCCTGGAGCCCATACTAAATACATTTTTTAAAAAAGTTTTTTGATGCCACTGACACATTTAACATCAAGCATCATCTTTGGACATTCTTCTACTTTCAGAGTTTGTTTTACTTTGTGTACAGACAAATCCTGACTCCATCTCTGTGACTCCATATTAACCACTCTGTGACTTATATTCCTTCTGCTAAAAACATATTCAAAGAGGTAATACCTCATGTATTAGTTCCCGAGAACACATAATAGGAATCATCGTGGCACTCAGTAAATATAAATTGCTGTGTGCGCATTACTAAATCATAGCCACTGAGGTTTGTGCGTAAACCCTTCTCGTTTGAGTTCCTGGCTAGTGTATTAATTTGTGGCCAGAGGTTAGATTTTGTAAGGAAAGTTAGAGCAGATGAATTTGTTTCTCTGAGTACCCAGAGCTTTCAAAGGCTTGGCTTACACTGATGAGATGCAGCACACTTTATTTATTTTTATCATTAATGACAGTGTGTCTGCAAAAGCAAGCCTCTCTAATATACAGAGGTAGCCTCTTCTCTGGCCCAAAGGTTAACTCTGACTCTCTTCTAGTGCCTAGATGTGTTTGATTGGTCTTGAAGACTTAAAGGCTTGAAAGAGGTTCTCACCAATTCACATTCTGACACAGTGCTCTGGCAGGCAAAAGTGGTCTTTTACTGTTTCACCCACCCCTGTTTTGACTGCCAGAAAAGGAAACCATGGTGTCCACCCTCTGGTTATCATGGCCACTGTTCATGCTTATCTTGCTCTCCAAATCCTCAAAGTTCTGGAATTTGATGCCTGTGATATTATTTGATGGTTATTTTTACTTTATAATTTGTTATTTTTTTCTAATAAAGATATCTGGTAGTACAGACAAATGGCTGAGCACCCCAATTCGCAGAGGAGGAGAAAGTGCCAGGCTTTGCTCATTTTCTATGTATTTTCATACAGTTTCTATGGAACTTTTTTTTTGTGTGTGTGTGTGTGGCTGGGCCAGCCTACCATGGAGCCAGGGCTGACACGGTATGTGGTGCTCAGGATCAAACATCATTCCCTGCACTTGCCTAAGCTTGCCCAAGCAGGTGCTTTAGTCTGCTGAGCTATCGTGCCACCCCTGTACCACATAATTTTAATGCTCTATTTTTCCTATGTGCCATGCTTTGGGAAATATATATATATATTTATATATTTCAAGAATCAGATAAATTTATGTATGGATGGTATAAACAATTTTTGTGTGAGTGTTTCAGTTTCAGACACAAAGACTGACTGTATAGTTCAGGCTGGCTTTAAACTCAGTATGTGGCTTAAAACTCACAGTGGTACTCCTGCCTCAGCCTCCTGAGTGGCAGGATTATGAGTGTGCATCACCATATTATAAAACAATAACTCACTACAAGTAGTGGTGCACACCTACAATCCCACCACTCACAGCAAATTATTGTTTTTATAATTGAGAATATTAAAACATATTCTTGATTGAAGCACTTGCAAGCAAGTGCAGGGGTCAAGGGTTTGATCCCTGGGCCTGTCGTGCTGGCCTTGCCCCAGGGATGCACTGAGACATGGATTAAGACAAGGCATGCCTTGTCTTAATTATTATTATTATTTTTTTAATTGAAGAACAAATACCAATGAGACAGTTTCAAGACAAATTAACAGGACAGATTTGATAAATTAATGCATTGCAAACTGCTTTCATAATGTTTTGGTATCATACAAGGTACATACATGATACTATACTTACAGACATTATTACAGCAGATGTCTCTAATCAGTGAATTAAGAGTGTAGCTATTTACTTATTTTATTTTTTATAGCTGAATTATATCAAAGATTCAATAATTAATGCTTTCTACCTTGTTATTGTCAGAGTGGTTGTCCATAGTAATAGAAGTCAACATAATATCTTGTCCAACAACCATTAGTGCAAATCTTGCCTCTCATTGAGTTATGCAGAAGCACAGCATATCTAGCCCAACTGTACTGTTTATGCACACACATCATGATTCTTCCTATGTATACTCTTTTTTTTCTTTGTCTACACATGACAAAGATGAGCACTCCATTGTCATTAAACCAATTTAGGTGCCTGAACTCAAGGACACAATCCAACACAGTCCAGCATTCCACAACAATAATGAGTTATCTGAAGAAGTTGTCAACCGTAGCCATTCACAGTTCAACTTATTATTATGGCCCCACATTATATAACTCATTTTTATACTTTTCTGATGGATGGTTAAGACCGAGATAGATCAAGCCCTATATACCAAAAGATTTAGCTTTTGTTTCTGTTGAGGTCAGTGAAGTCCCCTCAGGGTTTATATTGTAATCCTGTGCCTTACTCTGTAGATTCTTTGTCTATGTAGTCCATGTGGATGAGTCATGGCCAATGCTTGACCAGTTTGCTCTCTGTGAGAGCCTGAGAGAAAGTTTTCTCTCCATGTAACTCTCCCAAGGCACACTATAGAACTTCGATCATTTTCCTCTGTAGCTCCATAATGTCCTTGTTCAGAAAATTTGGGGCTCAACTGAGTTTCATGGTGTTACAGTACAGGTTCTCCTATGTCCTGAGTCTTCACTGACCATGAAAGGCTAGAGCCAAAATGTTGGCTGCTCTTGGGGCTCTTCTATTTCTCCAGTTTTGATCTGTGAACTTATGTTGTTAACCATCCAGAAGAAAAGCTGATGCCTGAAGCATATGCCATTCAGTTTGCCCTAACTATCTGAATCAATTCTTCTTAGTTGTTGTTATACATTTCTATTTGTATTTTTTCTTTTCACTTCTCATACTAGGGAGACTATATGACATTTACACATGTGTGTCTGGTTTATTTCACTTATGAGTATATGTTCAAGTGGCATCCACTTCAATATAAATGCTTCAAGTTTATCATTCTTAATAGCTGAGTAATACTCCATTATATAGAAATACCACATCTTTTTCAACCATTCCTCATGTGATGGACATCTTGGTTGTTTCCAAGATTTTGCTATCACAAATTGTGCAGCTATAAACATAGGTACACATATACCACTGTGATACAATGTTTTCAGTTCCTCTGGGAAAATTCCCAGTAGGGGGATAGCTGGCTTGAATAGGATATCCAGTCCTACTCTTTTGAGGAGTCTCCATACTGACCTCCACAATGGTTGTACCAGTGGAGAAAGGTCTGCTGTCTAGAATATATAAAGAACTAAGATATAACAGCGCCCTCAAACTTAAAGACCCAATTCAGAAATGGGCATCTGAGATGAATACACATTTCTCAGAGGACGAAATTAAAGAAGCAAACAAATATATCAAAAAATACTCCACATCGCTAGCCATTCATGAAATGCACATTAAAACAACACTGAGATACCATCTCACTCCAGAAGGAATGGCTATCATAAGGAAATCAAGCAACTACAAATGCAGGAGAGGTTGTGGGGAAAAGGAAACACTTGTTCAGAAAATTTGGGCCACAACTGAGTTTCATGATGTTACAGTACAGGTTCTCCTATGTCCTGAGTCTTCACTGACCTTGAAAGGCTAGGGCCAAAATGTTGGCTGGCCTTGCAGCTCTTCTATTTCTCCAATTTTGATCTGTGAACTTAAGTTTCTAACCATCCAGAAGAAAAGCTGATTAGTACCCTGAAGCATATGCCATTCAGTTTGCCTTAACTATCTGAATCAATTCTTCTTAGTTGTTGTATATTTCTATTTTTATTTCTTCTTTTCACTTCTAATACTAGGGAGACTATATGATATTTGCACATGTGTGTCTGGTTTATTTCACTTATGAATGTATGTTGAAGTGGCATCCACTTCAGTATAAATGCTTCAAGTTTATCATTCTTAATAGCTGAGTAATACTCCATTATATAGAACTACCACATCTTTTTCAACCATTCCTCATGTGACGGACATCTTGGTTGTTTCTAAGATTTTGCTATCACAAATTGTGCCGCTATAAACATAGAAAAAGCTACATTTTTTAAATATAGGTCTTGTTTTATCTCGGTCTTAACCATCCAGCAGAAATGTATAAAAATAAGGTATATAACATGGGGCCATAATAATAAATTGAGCTCTAAAAGGCTATAGTCAACAACTTTTTCAGATAAGTTTTTTCAGATATTTTTTCACTATTATTGTGAACTTCTGGGCTGTGTTTGATTGGTCAGTGAGTTCAGGCACCTGTAATCGTTTAAATGACAATGGAGTGCCCATCTTTGAGAGGTCTAGACAAAGGAAGGGGTATAGAAAGGAAGAACCATGATGTGTTTATATAAACAGTACAGTTAGGATAAATATGCAGTGCTTCTGCATAATTCTATGAGAGGCAAGATTTGTACTGATAGTGGTTGGACAGGATATTATGTCAGCTTCTAGTACTATGGACAGACACTAGGAAGATAACAAGGTCGAAAATATTAATTATTGAACCTGTGCTATAATTCAGCTTTAAAAATAAGTATACATCTACATTCTCTTAATTCATTAATTAGAGACATTTGCTATAATAGTGTCTGTAAGCAGAATATCATGTATGCACCTTGTATGACAGCAAACCATTACAAAAACAATTTGCAATGTATTAGGTATTGAATTTGTCCTGTTAATTTGATTTGAACCTGTCTTCTTGCCATTTGTTCATCAATAAAAAAAGACTAGGGCTGTAATCCCAGCACTTGGGAGGCTGTAAACTGGAGAATCACTATGAGTCTGATCTAGTAGAGAGACCCTGAACACCCTGTGGACCCTTCCCTAAAAATACAGAAAAAAAATCTTTAGACTTAGGGCAACTATTTGATTTTGATCATTTTAAATTTTGATATTAGCTACTAAAGGAAAGCAATAATCCTGACTCAGATGGCTCATAGATGTTTTCAATAAATCTTCCCACATTTACGGCTAAGCTGGCTGAAGATGAATAACAGGTGTGTAGGATCAAGAAGGATGAGCTGACTTAAATTTTCCATATTTCACAAGATTATAGGAAACAGTTGGGCTCCATTCTCATAGGATGAGAAGGTAGAGCCGTGAAGACTACAGAACTTGCCAAGATGATCAGATAGTCTGGGTTCTGAACTTATTTGAATATCTCATTGGATGAGAAAATAGTAAATGAATATAAAGAGCAGAGGATGCTATGATTTTATTCTGCTTCTATGAAACTTATGAAAAGTAGAGTTGAGCAGTATTAATATTCTTCTTGAAACAAAATCAACCCTGTATCCTCAATTTCCTATATCACCTCACTTTTACTTTTCTGGCCACTTTTCCTCCCTAATGCCTTCTTGAGTCACTCCCTGCATCTGCCACTGCCAGTTCCTCAATCAGTGATAATCAGCATCAGTTCCCTATGGCTCTTCCTGGATTTTTTTCCAACAGAATAGTAATTTTTTTAATGTTTTCTACTGCTTTAATTTTCACTCCTGTTTTAAAATCTTCATTAATTTTAATTAAGCTTTCCCAAGGCTTAAATACCTGTACAACTTTCTACAGACTTAATCATTTGATTTGCCTGCTCAGCTTTTCCAGGCTTACCCAGCTTGAAGACTGCTAAACCTAAAATTGAGCTTTGGGGGCTGTGTGATCACCGAAGGACAAGAAATGATGCCACTTTTTGGTGAAATGAATGATGAACTTTGCTTGAAAAGACCTCACATTCTTTGTGTTTCATGCTGATAAGCAGCTAATAATTTTAAATGTCTTAATTTTAGATTTATCAAAATGCTCATAGTTTTCAAGTTCACATAAATACAGGGTGCAAGTTTATCCAGCCTAGAATAAAGTATAACTCACACGGTTCGGTGCACATTTTGTTGCTTACTTAAGCAAATTTCCTTCACTTTAATTCTGTAGACCATTAATTATCTTCTTAAACAAGCCCTAATCTTTCTGATTAACAATTTGGAACTAAAGGTTAAGTTTAAAGAAAAAGTATTGCATTTTTATGTCACTTAGAAACATGGAAACTGAAGCTTTGTTAAATTTGTGGAGCTGGATACCAACAGAGCCCGGGAAGGTACCAGAGATTTGGCTGGTTTGGAATTTGTCCACACAGTGATCACCATGGATATCCACCGTGAACAATAACCAGACAAACATGCCCATTGGTCTAGAATCACTCTGATCATCCCATCATTTTTGGCCAGCTCAGCCTGCCCTGTGGGTGGGACTGGTGTGGCCTGTGGTGTTTGGGTTCAAGCTGGGGTCCTCTGCATCTGCCTCAGCTTGCCTAAGCAGACATTTTAGAACCCTGAACTATCTCGCCAGCCTTGTCCATCCCATCTTAACATAATGCAGATATGGAGGAAGAATAAGAATACTTACACATGTCCTTAGGTCCCCAGTTATTTTGTGAAATGGAGGTGGAGAATTCACTTTAACTATAATGGATGACATTTTTCCTTGGCTCTAGTGAAAGTTATAACTCTCTTAGGACCCTGATACCTGGGACCTAGAACTTGGCCTTTCTTTCTTTTAAACTCAGCTGTTGTTTATATTGATTGCACAGGATCCACTACAAACTTTTAATGGGTACCTTCACATTCTCTGAGGTTGCCCTGGGCCCAGTTACTTCCCTTTCTTCCCTATAATGTATATTAGCAGGTTAGGCTCTTTTACTACTTTTGAGGAAGATAAATAGAAATATAGATTGCTTTTTGATTAGGAAGAAAACAACTCTATTGAACTGAACTGAATTAAAATAAATACCTGGTGCCCACATAAGGACTCTTCTCATAGATTGCTTTCTATGAATTATTATTTTTACTGGGCTTTGTGGCTTTGAAGATTTCCATAAGAAACATAATCTTTTTTTTTCATTGTAAGCCATACAGGCTGTTAAAAAGTACAGCACCTTGATATGGTAAGATTTATGTGCTTTTACAACCTGTAATTCTCATCTATACAATCAATGTAATTGCCTCCTTATTCAGCTCAAGTTACTGTATTTAATATAATTTGAAATAAAATGAGTTATTTTGATGCAATTGAAATGAGTTTTATCTTCAGGGTGTCATAAAGGATTAGACGGTGCTCCTGGGACCAATCAGGAACTAAGATGCAGGTTGCTGGGGAAAATCGTTCTCTAAAGCTGCAGTGATTCCTGGGGTTGGTAAGGAGACTTACAGATCAAGTGCCGTGTCTGTTAGGTCAAGAGCATAAGGAATCTTCAGTTATTTCTCATCTTCTGTCTCTGTCATATCATCTAGATAGTCCCATTCAGAATCCACATGTGTACATATAAGCAAATCTAGTACAATATATTTAGGAAGTGCACTAAGTTAAATTACTCTGAAAATTCTAAGTCTCTGATTATGAATGTGCTTTATGGTAGCTGCTTCTTAAAGTGATTTGCAGTAAAGATAACCTACTAGCAAATCTAGTGAGTGTATGATGTTTCCCTATATATTCCTTCTAATCCTTTCTGTTAATCACATCTTGAGCAGCAGGGTCACTATTCCTCTTTGTTAATCTAGAGGGATTTTTTAATCATGGTACTATTTTTGTTTGAGATTGTGTGTATGTTTGAAATCAGAGAGTCTGAAAATGCCCAACTTGCTTGTATCTACAAAAACAATTCATTCCTGTTCTAGAATCACAATCATATGCAGTCATTTGAGAAAACAGCTAAATTAGATTTTTGGCTTTCTGTATTCAGCTATTGAATCTATTCTGTCAGATAGTCCTATCATATACATCCTTCTATTTAGAGATATGATAGGAGCCAAGTAAAAGAAATGTCAGAATGCAGAGCAGCCTAGGGTGTGAGGGTGTTACCATTGCAAGTGATTAAATTGCAAACTGGGAAGTTATTTTTGTATAGCAACTCCATGTGCCTGGCACTACATTACATATAATCAGAGAAAAACAAAACAGATTTTTCATCATCTTTATAGAAATTTCTCATAATTCCTTATAGAAATCAAATAAATAGGATACATAATAAACAATCTTTTCAGGAAGGAGGTAATTTCCAGTTGTGATAAGTTGCCATGACCAGTATGGCTCTTGAAGTTCTGGGGGTTGGGGCAGGGAAGACTGTGAGGAAATAGAGAAACAAAGGAGACAAAAAGCTGAGACCAGGTGGAGCCCTCTGTCTAGCTGGGAGGAAGGGAACTGATCAAGGACTGTAGAGTATATTTATACACTTGGGAGGTTGATGTCAATTTCAGCCTCTTTGCCTAGAAACTTTTTGTGAGTTGGAACAGCTTGTTTTAAAAACTTGCTTGTAGATCTCTCTGTTCTCAGATTGGCTTCATTGCCAATCTTGTGTGATGGATCTCCAGCTTCAGCTGTTCCCCATTACAGATATAATAACATGACTATAGAAAGTATCAGGAAACTTCATTGCCTTTGATAGAGTCAAAAGCTCTCCATGAAATTTAGAATGAGGTCACATTTCATTGCCAACATGACAAAGGAAACAGCATTGTGTTACTATCCTAAAGGAATAAAGTCCATCTCTTCATACCTTTAAGAAGGGTTCTGGTGAATTCAAAGGGGAAAAAGACCCTCTAAGGCAGCTAGATAAGTACCAAGAATCCAGACTTTCATCACTTTGGAAATGACAGTAAGGATTTTGAGCTCTTTCTGTGTGCAATGGATGCTACTGAGAAAATTTCAATAAGGGGATAGCACGAGTTTTCATGCTACAAGTCTATTTTGCAAGGAGTATGCATTGGAATAGACCAAGGTAGAAAAAAGATCAGTAATTATTGAAACAGATGTTTTCTTTCTTTTTGCACTGAGTGATTTGATTTAGAGCAGTGACAAATGGAGATATTTAAATGAATGAACAATATATATATATATATATATATATATATATATATATATATATAAATTCATATATAAAGGTCATTCATATATCAAGATATATATATATATATATATATATATATATATATATATATATATATATATATATATATATATATATATATAAGAAAGCTCTCAATGATGATATTAGGTTCTTTATGTAAAAAAATTGTGATGCTGTTGATGGATGCTACGATACAAATAATCTGAATGATTTGGCCTTTAGGTCTATACATGAAATGACTGTGAATATCTGATTAAGAGTGTCAAGGGCAGAACTGAATAGATTAATGTGAAATTTGAAAAGAGAAAAACTGAGTTAGATATTTGACTGCTATGTCAGTTAGGAATTTCAGTTGTGAAAAACAGAAATCAAGTATGTATAAATGATTCCCAAAAGACTTACCAAAAATGATTAGGAAGTGCATGAACTTCCCAGTAGAACCTATTGGAACCAGGGACCTAGAATCCTCCTATAGAAGCCATCCTGGAAAGCAGCATTGCTATCACCCCCTAGGCAAAATCACAGTGATTTGCAGTGTGTCTCATATGAGCCATGACATTTAGCATGAAGGACTGTGTTGTTCTATGAAATGGAAGAAAAACAAATAAGAAAAACTACTATTAGGAATAACACAAATTTCAATAAGTAGTACAATAGGATCCTGGCTACATGCCAAGAACAAAATCAACCACTTTTTATGGATTATGTCATTTAATCATTTAGTCACAAAATCTTATGGAGAGAAATGATGGATATCCTTATTTTGTTGATAAAACATATAAAATTTGATAAAGTCAGTGTCTAGTCACATTTAAATTCAGGCATACCTAATGTTCAAGAGTTCATTCTTTTATAAGTATGTGGGCAGTATCCTATAGCTGGAAAAACCATGACAATGAAAAATGTTTTTGTGACCTTTAAAAGTATATTAATTAGGGGCCAGAGAGATGGCTTAGTGGAATAAGCGCTTGCTTGGCAAGCGCTGAGGCCTGAGTTCAATCCCTGGTTCCATCTCACACACACACACACACACACACACACACACACACACACACACACACACACACATAAGTATATATATATATATTATATATATATATATAAATGAGCTTTCTGACACCAGTAAAATACCTGAAATCATTAATCTGTTTTAATTTAATATTATCATTTTAAAGAGGAAATACATAAAATTAACAATAAGGCAGAGTTTCAAAACAGGACGGACAGTAGGACAGTTGCAACAATTGATACTTGGAATGTCACTGTCTGCCTAGTAGTTATCCAGATATAGAGGACACAGTTATACAGGATACAGGCTTAAGGTCTTCCCCAAAGAATATTAGCACTGAACATTCTTTTCAGTGAACTAAGAGAAACTTTCTGTATAATCAATTTAACTATCTTGTGTATACATATATTGTTTCCTTTTCTTCCTCCCTTAACAGTTCGGCTTATCTTTTGAATGATTTTTTCCCTATTCAGTATTGAACATTTTGGATCTTATTAACTCATTTAGTTTTTCATACTAGTGATACAGTAGGAGTTTTACATATACAGGCCTGATTTATTTCACTCCTGAGAAGGTTCTTGAGTTGCATCCATTTATTTATCAAAGTCTCTAATTCATCCTTCTTGATGGTTAAATAGTACTTCAGTACATAAGAATATAATTTTT
>PVKA01019213.1:0-42435 GCA_004027165.1 Ctenomys sociabilis
TCTTCTTTCATCACTGGGACAAGTACCCAACACCCTAAATGAAGGAAGGAAAGGTTTATTTAGCTAACAGTTACTGGAGGTTTCAGCCCATAGACAGCTGGCTCCAAGGCAGACTGGCACATGGCAGAGAGCAACCTTTCATGACGGCTGCAAAGAGCCGAGAGTAAAGCAAGTGGCAGCAGTTCAGACAGCTAGCTAGTCTCCCTCCCTTCTAAACATTGCAGTGCAAATTACCTGCCCCAGGGCGGGTGCAGCATCCACACCCACAATAATCAGTCACAAACTCCAAACTCCAGAAGCCATCCTATGACTGCAAGATGCTTTTGGGGGACAACTGGACACAAACTATAACAGACTTTCACATATATTATATGTTGGATGATCTTAACATTTTTTTCATATATTCTATATTGTTTTGAACTGAGGCTTTATTAATCTTAGTAAATTATGGTTACACTCCTTGTCTTTTTCAATTTCATGGAACTATGTGGATGTAACCCAGATTACTTTTGCAGTATAAATTTTAACTTTCCCTGTCTGGGCATTAAAGAGTTACTTACCATTTCAATTTCATTAACAATTTTCATTCTATTCAATTTTCACTGTCTTCAGACAATTCTCCATTTCCTGTGAGTTTTTACATTAATAAGAATAATGTTCATAATATTATGAATCTGCTATGTCTGAATTTACTTCTCACATTTAGAGAACATTTTGGGAAAATGACTCATTACAAGAAGAAAACTAAGATTGGATTCCTTTTTTTCTTAATATCAGCCAAGTTTTTACCAAAGGTAGGAAAAGAATCAGGCTCTTTGGAGCAAGTTTTAGCCAAAGTAAGAGTTTTAGCCAAGGAAAACAAATACATCCTACAGCATGAGAGTGGACCACCATTTAAGAGCAAGAAACAGTGGCCCACAAAGCAATGATTTTTTTAAAAAAGAATAAGCTTTATTTTACAGAGTAGTCTTAGGTTCACTGTAAACTTGCACAGAGAATGGATAGTTCCCCACACTTCTGTCCACACATGGGAATGGCTACACCAATGTTAACATCCCAAACCATCAGACTACATTTGACATGATAAATGAACCTGTATGACCCACCATTACCACTCAATCTAATGACGTATATAGACTACTGTAGTTTCATACAGAATGGCTTCATGATCCTTAAAATTCTAAGCTCCTAAAGAGCAATTTTAGTCATACAAGAAAGGTAAGTGGTCAGCTACAAGAATAGTTGCCAAAGTTTATTGACAAATACTTTGTGAGATAAAGCAGATTTTCCTGCAATGGATATTCAATTAGAACCCACTAATAAAGCTGTACAATAAGAATCATGACTAAATTTCCAATGGTTACATTTATCTTGAAGTGGACGGGATGATCTACCTCCTTCCCAAGCAAGCTAAACCAGAAAATTCCACATAAGACCTCCCCAAAGTCTTTAATCTATGGCTACAATTTCCACCGCCTACTGCTCCTAAGATGCTTGTGGCTTTAGCTCAATAATTATGAGACTCATTACTATGAACCTTTTGGAGACCAAGAGACCAAACTGCAACCCCAAACCCACTTATTTATTGGAAAGTTCTAGCACTACAATTAAACCTGAATGCTCTGCTGCTGGGGTAATTCTGAGGTGACTTGGTTCACAAGACAGGGCTCTACATGTGAGCCATAGGTTTGCTGTTACTGCCATAGATTACCATAGCTGCTTCTTTGCAAAGACAAGATATAGTTTCCTTTTAAAGGGCACAACCTTTAATCTTTATACATATCATATACATAATCTTGATAGAGTAAAATCTTAATTAAGAAAGATAAAAAGAATATGGCTAGCAGAAAACTATTTAGGCAAATTTATCCATACCCTAGATGTGAAGAGTACTTTAATAAAAATTAAGACCCACAATTCATAAGGAAAATATAAGCATCCTTCTTATCCGTGGTTTCACTTACTGTTATTCCCATTATATGTGGTCAACTGAAGTAAGGTCTGAAAATACTAAATGGGAAAAAAATTGAGAAAGGAGGATTTTATAAATTTTAATCTTTTTCTCTTCTGGATGTCATGATAAAATTTCCTGTCATCCTGCTATATCCTCATCATAAATCATTACTTTGTCCAACATATTCTATCTACCAGATGTCACTTAGCAACCATCTTGGTTATGAGATCAACTGTCATGGTATTGTGATACTTGTCTTTAAGTAACCCTTGTTTTATTTATTAATGGTCCCAAAAATAAGAGTAAAGATGCTGGCAATTTTATTATAGTATATTGATAAGAATAATATATTTAATAGTATATTAAATACTAGTAGAATGTAGCTAGCAGCTACATTCTACTGTACTTAATATTTATATATTTAAATTTATTATAGGTATGTATATATAAGGGAAAACATATTAAATGTGGAGTTCATTGCTACCTCATGAGGGTTTTGGAACATATCCTCATATGATAAAGGGGACTATTGTATTAACAGATTTGACAGAAGACTTCAGTGAACAATATCATAGACAAATGTACCAAGTAAACAATATCATGATGAACTGGAAAGAAATTTTTGAAACAAACTGATAAAGTGGTTAAAATATAGAATATATCAGAAGTTTACAAATCCACAAATGATAACAACCACAATTTAAAATAGACCTTAAAATTTGTCAAGAAACAACCAACTACTGACTCTGAACAAACTGGTAAAAGGTAGAAATATGTTAGCTATTGATGAATTTCAGGGAAAAGGCACTTTGTGTACTGCTGACAGGAGTGTACATTGGTACAGTTATTGTCGAAAGCAATCTGGGCATCCTTAGTGGAATTAAATATGATCTAGTAATCTATTCCGGGGATGCATCCCGGAGAAACTTAAGCCCAGGTTCACGAGGGGACAGGCACAAAGATGTTCATTGTAACAGCAGGTGAGAGGTAACTGGGTGCTCTTCAGTACAACAATAAGCCAGTAAAATATGGTGTATGCATAGCATAGGTTACTGTCCAGCATCCAGAAATAACGAAAGAGTACTAAATGCGGTAGCATAGGTGAATTATGCTACCATATAGGTAACGTTAAATTTAAAAATTAAAAAGTTAGCAGACTGAAACTCACAGTACAATATCATTTAGGCAAATCAAAAGCAGATGCACATGAAAAGTACCACATACGTTTGAAGGAGTCACACATACCCAAAGGAATCTGTGAGTTTAAAACATATGTATAATAGAATGGCACCTACAGTGGGTAAGCTGATAAATAAGAGGTAAGATGGAAGACGAATGTCAAAATAACAAAAATTTAAGAGACATCTTTGCATAGACAGTGTTTTTTAGAATATCCAACTAATTCAACATCATTCTGCACTAGAGATTAAGAATATATAAGTTACATAGCTGTATTTCCTGAACTCATTGTCCAGGGCTTCCTCAACTAGATGTTAATTTCTTAAAGAACAAAGAGCTTTTTTAAAAAAGCTTCAGGCTATGCCTAGGACAGTGTTGCATACACAGAAATACCTTAATAAATCTGTTCATAGATTTTCTATGGCAATTGAAAATGTAATTGTGGCAAGAGAGGAATGGGTAGGATCAGAAAGACATTTGAAGCAATTTACTGTTTTTCAACTGGAAAGTAGTTGTAAAAATACACAGCAGAAGTTCCTTTTAGATTAAAATTTCTTTTGGAACTAGAGGAGGATAGAGATAGAATAATCCATATCATGGAACTAGAACAGCTTTCCAACAATGGACTGAAAAAGTCTGCTTTAGGTGCATCTCTGTTTCAAGTCTCCCTTCTCTTTTCTCCATGTTTTCTTATCTATGTTTTCCTCTGTAAATCACTACCTCTGACAGCCTACCTTTCTTTGTTTTCTGATTGTCCCAGAAGCTATCACAATTTTCTCCTGAATACTTAGAGAATTGCTTTTATTTTAATCTAAAAAGTAAAATTATTAAGAACCAACTCTAAATACATTTCCTCAACCTAGAACATGTTCAGAAGTCCCTTTTAACTTTCAAGGGCAATATAGTTTTATTGCTTTTGGTCAAAATTAATTTGTTTGCAAATATATGAATTAATTTTTTATGCTAACCTATTATGGATCATACTTATTTGTAGCCATAAAGGAGAGAAACACTAGTGCAACTGTAAATTAAGCAATATCTTCAATAAGACTTAAAGTCTCATTTAGTTGTGCTTTGAGAAGGCATGTGTAGCTCTCTCAGCCCTTTTAAAATGAAGAAGGAATTCAGTAATAGGGTGAAAGGGTACATAACATAAATTGGAAAGATTTGTAGATATGAGGTAAAAAGACAAAGGTAGAGTATCTATTTTAGCTGCTTCCTAGGTTTATGAGCTTTAAGTTCAGTAACTAGTTAATGAACTTCACTGAATCATTGCTTTTCCTTTTGTGTAATAGGAAGATATAAGGATCTCTTTATCACCAATTACCAAGATCACTTGGTTGCTAAAATGAATCCTGTACATTTAAGAATTTAGAACGACTGGCCAAATACCTCAGTGGACCAAAGCACCTGCTAGCAGGCCTAGGGGTAGGGGGTTAGATCTCCGGGCCTGCCATGCTGGCCCCTTCATCGGGCATGCTGAGATGACAATTGAGACTGGGCATGGTTTACAGCTCTTGGGAGGCTGTAAACAGGTGGATCACTAGAGTCTGATCTAGTAGTGAGACCCTGAACACCCTGTAGATCCTTCCCTAAAAATACAAAAAAAAAAAGATGAAGAAGAAGAATTTAGGAGCATCAGTAAGAAAACTGAGCTTTATTTTAGTAATTCTATAAAGAAATGGGTCCAAAAACATTGAAAGTATTCAGTATATACTTGCTGAAAGAATTCCTCAAAAGAAAAAATGATGGAAACTAGAGGGAGAGTCAAACAACAAGAAACCATCTAGAAGACAGACTCAAGGGCCAGGCAGGTAAGGAGGCAGAAGAACAAACTGAGGAAGGCAGAGAAGGAAATGCCCTTTTTATTTATTTGTTTTCTTTTTCAGGAGACAGTACCAGGAAAAGCTTCAAAAACCAAGGTATTTGTAGCATAAAAATTCTGTGAGCCCCATGGTTACAGAGATCAGCAAGCATGTTTTAATGAATTAAGATTCATAGTTCAAACATCAAGTGAAGTAAATCAAACACACATCTTAAATGCCATATGATATCGCTCATTTGAGAAAAGGAAGGTAGAAAGAACATAATAAAGGAGTGACAGAAGGAAATAATGAGGCAGATCTCTTGCACAAAGGAAGAGTCCAGGTGCCAAAGAGCAAGTGGAGAGGGAAAGGAGAAAGCAAGTAAAATTAAAATAAGCCATGTACAGGATCCTAATAGCCTCTGTGATTAATCATTATATTTTATGAACACAAGTTTTAAAATTAATAATATCAACAAGATTAAAAGTGGTGAAAGGGGATTGAGAAAAGGAGGGAAGGAAATGGGTGGGCAGGAGATTTAAAAAAAGAGATTATATTACGTACATGTACCTACTCCCCAAGACGAATATAAACCATATAGTGAAAAAATGTACTAAGAAAAATAAAAATTTATAGTACATATGAATACTTGGATTTATATTTGGAGTGTTTAGAAAATAAGACAAAGCAGGTAAATAATGAGTTCAATGAGATCACTAAATGATTTGGGATATCAGCAGTGTTTAGATCTAAGTGCTAGCATTCACTAATAGTTTGAATAATGACAAAAATTCATCTTTCTGAGATATCTGTAAAAATGAAGATTTTAATTCTGAAAAGTTTTCACTGTAGTATTGTCTTCATAGAATTATTCTGAATACTGAAAAAATAGTATATGAAGATAAAACATACTGTTAAAACATACTGACGTGATATATTCTGTATTACTTGCTGTCTTTATCATTACTATCATTACTATTCCAGACTTTATGTCCAAAAAAGGTTTATATCAGTTAATTCAATATTGGGTTTCACTTTGGTTCAAGAAGTTAATGTCAATGGCTTCTTTATGTTTTTATTTTTACCTGTGTGTATATTTATTCTTCTTAATGACTCTTAATCCCCACCCTCCTAAGTTTCTTTCTCCTAGCAATAGTAAGAAGGAAAAAGGACTATTCATTTCAATCTAGTGGCAGTAAATTCTCTGCATGGCTGTCATTCGGAGACATAGGTGCAGAACCTCAGAAAGACCAGAAGACCCTAGTCAGACAGGGAATGACAGGAAGGCAGTAATTCAGGCATGGGTTTCTTTTTTATGATCCCTTGTAAGATTTGTATAGAATCACATTCAAAAACACTTAGAACATCTTCCCAATGAAAGACACAAATCCCTTAATTTTGATTACTTATTTAAATAATACCTGCATTTGAGGAGAGTAAGAAGAATCTTGCTGCCTAAGAGCTACTGGTAAGATACCTACTTTTAACAGTAGACAATGTTACATATGAATGATATCAAAACTTTTTAATTGAAAACATTAATAGTAATTAACCAATTACAATGTATATAAGAATTGTTATAGACACCGTATTGACGTTGATAATTTTCAGTATCTATAATAGAAGCAACAAAAAATATAGTTGCTTAATCATGTCTTAAGAGAAACTTAGCTTTATGACAGAAAAAGCCTCACTAGTCCCCCGATTTAAATTCTCTGATCAAACAGCTTTGATGTTACCTCTTTAGTTATTAAGCCACTTTGATTCAAGGATGATAAAGTAGAAGGTCAAGGTAGGCCACGAGTTGGAGGAAGATAAGAGGAGGGCAAGATTTCCTTTTCAGTTTCTAGCCCAAGCGCTCAGACTGAGGAAATCGTTTTCGAGGGTTTAGATTCCTAGAGCAACCTCAGGCCAGGATTCCACACAGAATGTGTGATTTCGCTGGGAAAACGATGTCTGGACTCATGAAGCTGTTGCGAACATGAAGTCTAGGGGACACACTGTGGCAAAAGTCCTAGACCAAAGAGGGGCAAATAAAAGAGTGCGCAGCACGTAAGAGTGAGGTGTTGGTCGGCTTCACTCGTTCGCTTGGGACTCAGAGGGACAGGCAAGGGGACATACTCGTACTGACCGCAGATGGGGTGCCCAGATGAGGCGCGGAGATACTCTCCACAGAAGAGCAAGGAGAGAGAGAAACGAGGTTGGAGTGGGACAAAGGCGCTGTCGGCTCGCAGAGGCAATTTCAAGCTCCGGCTTCCCTCGGTACTGGGCAGCGGCGAGCCTAAGGGAGCCCTAGCAGGAGAGACCGCCAGGGACCAGAGACGCGCCCCCGCCGCGTTCCCGCCCCCTGGAGCCCCGCCTCTCGGAGGCCCGCCCCTTGCACAGACCAATCGGAGGATAGAATATTAGCAGGTGGGAGGCGCGGCCGCGTTGCTACAGCCAGAACTGGGCGGCGGCGGCGGCGGCAGCGGCAGCGGCGGCGGGAGCTGCAGTGGAGACGCACGAAGCCCGAGGCGGTGGCGCAATGGAGGGGCCGGAAGGTGAGGCGGAGAGAGGTTGCGGACAGGCGGCCACACCAGGCTCGGACAGGTTACGGGGAGGCGAGGGCAGGTTTGGAGCGGCGGAGTCCGCCTCGCCTGCTGAGGCCCGGGCGGCGGTGGCCAAACAGCCCCCGGCGCGGCGGGGCGGAGGGCTCCCGGGCGGCTCCGCCTCGGATGGCTTCTGCCGGCTGCTCGAGCCTCCGCCGCGGGGCTGTACAACCTTTTTCATGGTTCCCTTTTCTTCCTAGACTCCTGGGTTTTCTTTGGGTGATCGCCGACTCCGGCCAGATTTTGTTTTCCTTGCACACTGGCTTCCCTGGTGCCGACCGCGGCCTTCCCACCCCCGGTCTTTGCGGTTTCTCCGGAATACCACCCCGCCCTGAGAGAGCTCTTGACACTCCTTGGCCAGTTTCCCTAGGTTACTGTTTTCCATTTGTACAGCATCTTCGGTGGGAGAGATGCCAGAGCATCTCTTAGGAAGTGTCAGTGGCCAGCTTTAGAGCTGGGACAATAGATTACCAGAGGGATTTAGTGATTTATTCACAAGGGCTGTTTAGGAAGAGCCAGCATCGGTTCCTTGTCTTTGAGTTTTATCTTTGTGCTCTAACCATGGCTCTGTTTTTGCTTTGTTCCCAGTTCTTTCACTGTTTTCATTCTCTTTACCAATTTATCCTGCATAAGGACAGCGTTCGCTTAAAAACAAAAGAACCCAACTAGCCTTGGCAACAACAGTGCCAAGTGCTTTTAAACTATTTTTAAATTCTTCTGATGAAGAATAAGCTTTCAGAATTGAAAGATGCTGTTTTGATTTAGCTTCCTTTTTCTCTTCCTGATATACATGAATTGAGTTGCAGTTAAGCATGAGTAGAGGCTTTAAGCCACATGCATTATTGCATGATAGAGCCTAAAATATTTCAGGTTGTGTTACAAAGCAAAAAGTGGTACCTAGTAACTTTTCAGTGATTTAAGCTCAACAGAAAACAAATTTAACAACATGGGTTTCATTCGTAGGCTGTCATATATAAAAGTCTCATAAGAAACACCTTGAGGATAATGGATAATCACAAAATTAAGATCATTTTTCATTTGAGTTTAACTGTAATATGGTATCACCTGTGACGGTCTTACTGTTTATTTTAGAAATATCAGTCAGGTTTTCTTGAAGTAAGGAATAGCTATAATAGTATCATAAACCCCCTCCCCATTTTTAAAGGGGGTATATAGGGTACTCTTCTAGAGGCAGCTTATTTTTCTAAAAATTTGATTATTTGAACCTATATGGTAATGGATAGCAAAGTGAGTAAGAGCATCAGCTTTGGAATTCTTACGAAGTTATCCTAATGTACCTAAAGTTTTGTAGAATAGTTTGCACTGTTGTTTTACTTTATTCAACACTAAGTTGTAGTAATGATCTTCATCTAATTTTTCACTTAGGTATCCTGAGCACTTTGCTGAACTGAGGATGCAGCGAAGAACAAAATCAGTTAAAGCTGTCCCCATTTTATTAATCCTTACATTTTAGCATTGGTGATATTCTTGAAACCTAAGGATGTTTCTAAAGTATATTGGAAACATATTGTAATATTTAATTATCTGACTGCAGAAAACATGGACTTTTTTTTTTTGTACCAGGGATTAAACTCAGGTACTTGCGCTTAGCAAGCAAGCCATTATCCCACCGAACTATCTCCCTTCCCCAAAACATGGATGCCGATGTAACATAATATGGGCATTTTTTTATGGACTCAGCTTAAATCAAATTAAACTGTGTGCTAGCTATATTTACTCTGACAAAAATGAGGTATTGTCATTAACTACAATGTGTTTAATTGTAATGAATTATACAGAAGTATATAAAAATTCTTCTTTTTTGTGTGAAAAAGCAGTTGAATATTGGTAATTTTAAATGTTCAACCTAATAAATGTTCTGAGATTTTTCTGTTGAAGGGAAGAAAATGCCTTTCTGAGTTCACTACCCTTCGTCACACATACTCTCTTAAAAATTAGTTCTTATTGCATAGATTTTCCAGGTATCGAATATTTGAATATTACATTTATCACTCATTAATTCATGCATCCACTTAATAAACATTGATGTAGTGATATATGACAGTTTTTTTCCCCTATACTGGAAGTTAAAATTTAGTATTTTGAAGATTTCTGCTAAACTTTATATTACAGTATCTAGTATAAATCCAAGTTTAGGCAGGCAGTTCATCCTAGCACTTTGGGAGTCTGAGGCAGGAGGAAAGTTGAAGCCCAGCTTGGGCAACTTAGTGATTTAAGTCTTTGTCTCAGAAGCAAAATATTTAAAGAGGACTGGATTATAGCCCAATGCAAAGACACTGAGTTTTACCCCAATACTGAAAAAAGCCTCAAATTTCCTTACTGTGGCATGGTAATTGAACATATATTTTATACTTTGTCATTAGACTCAGTTGAAACCAATTGCTAGACTGGTCTTAATCATAGAACGAGAAAAAATATGGACTCTTGAGAAGTTCTATGGAAGATAATCTTATTCTTTTCTTGTTTTGTTTTCATTCTTTGTGTATCACATTTTTTGTGCTGTACTTAGAACAGGGTCTACATGGTCTCACTATGTAGATTGGACTCATAGTGATTCTCCTGTTTTCAGCTTCTCAAGTGTTGGTGTTACAGGTATGTGCTACCACACCCAGTCTTAAAAAACACCTCAGCTTTCCCTGCGGGTGGGGCCAGCACAGCATGATGGGGACCAAACCCTGGCCACTGCGCTCTGCCTAAGTAGGCACTTTAGGCTGCTGAGCTATCAGGCTGGCCCTCACATATCTTTTTTGATTTTGAACTTTTCTAGTTAAGTCTTGTTTTTGGAGAAATATGGTAATTTTTTTGTACTGTGGTTGACTGTGTAAATCAGATTGCAGAAAGCAAACCATAGATGAGTGGGAGCTTCTATATTAAGAAAATACAAGGGACTGTGAGATCAACAAATTAACAGAGAGGTGGAAGTCTGTAAAGATGCAGCACAAATATTGTGGTAGTCTGAGCTCTGATTAACTTTTAGAGCTTTCAGTGATAACAAACAACCTACTGCAGCACACATGCCATAGGTTCATCACCACTGGTCTAGAGGTAGATTCTCTCCGCATTATTTTGGCAGGTTGTTTTTTTTTTTTTCCTGAGCCAGAATGTGGGTACAAGAGTGGAAGGTGAAGTTTGTATGTTGAGTGCAGTGTGTGGAAGGTGAAGTTTGTATGTTGAGTGCAGTGTGAATGCTGAAGTCTCCCAAGCTGAGCAAGAGAGAAGATTTTGTAAGATTTTAGAGATTGTTGATCTGAAAACAGGTAGATTTTTTATAAGATCAAGTGAAGAAAATGGTGTGACATAAGATACATCCTTCAAAAGAGAGGTGCCTGAGTGTGTAATGTTGGGCATCAATGAGCCCTGGTGGAGTATAGTACTATCAGTAAGCAAAGATACACTACAATAGTAGCCAGGATTGTTGTTTTTTTTTTTTTTTTTTGCGGAACTGGGGACTGAACTCAGGCACTTGCGCTTTCTAGAGAAGCATTTATCCCACTGAGCCATCTCCTCAGCCCCAGGATTGTTCTTAATTTTGAATGTTTCTTTTCTTTTGAAAATGTTCTGTTCTTAATGGTGTGCATGTTAGTTGACCAGACACCCTCAATTTAAGAGGACAAGTTTAATTTAACTTGTGTTTTAGAAGTGTCATTCCATGGTCCATGGTCAACTAACTTCAAAGCAAAAACATCATGATGGAAAGTGTGGTCGAGCAAAGCTGCTTGCTTCGTGGCAGCAGAGATGCAAGGAGAAGCAGGAAGGGACCAACAGCCAGCTATGGTCTCCAAGGTCACAGCCCCTTGAATCCCTTCCTCCAGCTATGAATTTATCTGTGAATTGACCTTTGCCAATACTCGTCCTCTGACAATCCATTCACCTCCCAAGAAGTCTCTAATATTCTTCTGAAATGGTCAAGATTAACCATCACAAAGAAGATAACATATTCTTTCACATCACATGTACTGTCTAACAACATCATACAAATATACAATCTCAAGCCTTATGACACAAGTATTGACATCATTAGGTATTAGCAGCTCATAACAGATTCAACAGTGTTGTCCAGACAAATTTTATGAAGAGAGTATCTTTTGAGAATTATATAATGAAATGCTTTGTCTACTTGAATTTTTTTTTTTTTTTTTCAATACTGGAGATTGAACTCAGGGCTCTGCACTTGCCAGGCAAGTGCTTATTCTACTAAGCTATTACCCTGGGCCCACATCAACTTGAATTAGCAGTATTTGTTTTATGCTGCAATATTTACCACTGTGCATGTTATTTCTACAATGTTTTTATATGCTTCAAAATTTGCTAATTTTTGCTACATAGGAGAGCTTAGTGAAGTTTGCCTTTGTTTGTTGGAAAAGAGTAGTTTATTTTTATAGGAGAATACAGTTTTTAATATGTTACATTTTAGCCCTCCCAGATTTTAAGACAAATTGTACAGATACTATACTGATTTAACAGTTGTCAAATTAAATTTTCCTGTTTGAGTAGTTTTATATCCATTTATTTCAAGATCATGTAGCAAAGGAGAGGTTACTGTGTTCTTTCTATAGTATGCGTTAGGTTCTTTCAGGTTTTCGCTTCTCTATGTAGGTGAGTGGAAGAGATTTCCTTAACAAGGTTTGTATTATCTGAAGTATTTATTCTACTCTCTGCATTGATTTAAATATCAGTACATATGAGGAACTTTTTTGAAAAAAGTGTTAATACTAATAAGAAAAGAACCTCGTGGGTGTATATTTCTAACTAGTGTTACTCAGGTGGATTTTACTAAGTTATATTACAGGTAGAAGAGGGGCACTTATTAACTTCCTCATTTTGGGGAATATACACCTTAGAAAGGTGGAATGTTTTGCCCAAGGACTCAGTTTTCAATAGGGCAAACCTCGGTGTTTTTTCTATGACATTTCCCTGTCTTTCAGGTAGTACCATTACAACAAAATGTGACTTGACATTAAGGTCTAAGGTAACTATCATGACTTATTATAGGAATTTTCAGTAGGTCTTGATATTCACAGTTATACATTTTGTTCTGTAAGTTATAGGGCTATACCAAATGTCTTAGGTATTATGCTGGCACAAAAAAACTGGACACCCACTAGTTAAAGGATGAGAGGTTTATATTTGGTCTCAGGGGTTTCAGTCCACTGTTGGCTGATTCCAAGTGGGGACAGCACAGCAGAGGAGACAGATCCTATCAAGGAAGTAGAGAGAGATAAAGGGAGGAGGGAGGGGGATGTGGCCTTCTAGGCCACTACCCCAGTGATTCACCTCCTCTTTTGATGAGTGTCATACCTCATGGTTCAAAAGCCATACTTATGAGTACATTGAAGTTTTAGTGTAACATCTATATATAAATTATAACATTTTGACCCTGCACAGCATTATTTAAAGAGTATTCAGTTAATGTGTAAGCTTCCAGATTCTTAATATTTTCAGAGTTTCTTAAAGGCCCAAGTCTAGATTCTCTTCTGAGATTTAGGTCAAACTCATATATCTACAGCTCCTCTAAGAGTCAAATTAAAGTTAAGCACATTCAACATAAAATGACACAGAATAATCATTCCATTTCAGAAGGAAGAAGTAAAGTGATAGAAAGGAATGGAATTAAAGCATGACTGAAATGCAGCAGGCCAAACATTAAATCCTATGGTTTCATGTTCAGAACCTACGGCAGTCTAAGAAAATGTAAACTTGAGAGGGCCACCACCCCAAGGCATTGCCTATGGTTGCAACACATGTCCTTTCTCCTAGGCTGGTTTTTGTTCACTCCTTCAGCCTTCTTCGTTTGGTCTGCATTTCTGGATTCTCCAGCTTACTGGGGGTTCCCTTCCTCTTTTAGCTTCATTCGTACAGCTTCACATCCTATCCACTCTGGCATACTGCCTGGCCTCCTAGGCTTTAGCCAGCAATCTGGGTTGAAGTCTCCCTGAACTTAAAATGATTGAGATCTCCATTACTATAAAAGCAACACCACATGGATGACACCAGCATTTGCTGCAGTTAGAGAAGTAGCCAAGACTTTTTGCATCTTGCTGGTACTTGCAGAGGCTTAAGAGTTCTTGGATGGTAAGTTGAATACTAAAACAAATTGGCCCATCTTGGAGTACCCTGGGACTCTGAAAGCAAAGGTTTTCTTTCACCTTGGCAACTTTGAGCCTTTGAAGGTTGAAGCCTCCTTATTTCCTCACATGCCCTTCAGCCACTTTTCCTATAGTCTTGTTTAAAAGTAGTAGGCCTCCTTTTTAATGCTAATCTTTTCAGCCACCAAGCTTTTCTTCTGCTTCAACTTTGCAGGCCCTTACTTTATCTGAGCTTCCTTACTTTATCTGAGCTTCCTTTTTGCCCAAACTCAAAGCTTAAAATTCCCTTGTGCCATTTGTCTTGACTCTTAATGTAGAGCTGCCTGAACACCCATAACACTAGCCATGCTGCTTCCAAAATGTTCAGCTGTCTTGACATTTCTTTCTCAACCAAATTGATTAGGCTACTGTTCTTAATGTCATTCTCTCCCAAAGTCTCAGGACAGAGGCAAAAATAGGGTTTTTTTTTTTTGACCATGGTGTACCACATGGCCTAAATCTGTCTGCCAGCATTGTCCTTATTCCCAAATGAAACCTCCTGAGCCGTCTTTTCCTTGTACATCTTTTTTTGTCTTCCACGTTGTCACTAGAATTTCCTCTCAAGATTGACTGAAAGCAAACTGGAGCTACTTCTCCAGTTGTCATCTCCAAATCTTTCTAGGCTTCTCCTGCAAATCAGTTCTTAAGGGTTCTGAAGCACAGTTTCAAAGGCTTTTGGGAGACATCTCAATGTAAATCATAAAACCCTATTGATACAGGGGAATGAAATTCCCACCTGAAAGATACCTGGGGGAAGTTTGTGTTCTCAAAAACTAAAGAATGAATTTTAGAAACAGTGGAGGTTAAGAGCAGAATATATTTATTGGGAGAAAGAAAGCTGCTGTCTAAGAGGGAAGGACAGAAGGTGACTGAAGTTTTTTGCCCAGGAATCTTATCTTTTCTGGGGATTTTTATAGTGTCTGGGGTGGAAAACATGAGAACGTGCTAGGTGGGCGTGAGGGGAGAAAAGTGTGATCAACCATTAAGGTCACAATTACAATTGCTCAAGTAAAATTGATTAAATCCAGGACTGAATGGGGAAGGAGTCACATAGCAAGTGGATATGAGTATAAAACAATGGTTTTATCCTGTAGGGAATTGGGTTAGTGACTCTTAACTTCCTCAAAGTGATTATCAATCCATGATGCTTATCTTTAGGGAGGTAAGCATTTGTTTGATCTTTTCTCTACAGGCCTAGCCCCCAGCTGGAGCATCTGTTTCTCCCACAGTTGCAAAGTATCTTGTCTTCCTTACTGGCTCCTTCTGAGCACGTAGTCTTGTCTGACTGCCTATAATATTTCTCTCTAATTCAGTTGCCTACAGCATTATAACAAGCAAATACAGGTGGAAATTAGAAAATTTTTGTGGATCCTTAATTTTGATGAAGTAATAACTTCCCCTTTTATTGAGATAATTGCTTTAAAATGCATTCTTGGGCCAGGGAGATGGCTCAGTGGAGTAAGTGCTTCCCTGCCAAGCACAAAGGTCTGAGTTCAATCCCTGGGTCCACCAAAAAAAAAAAAGTTATCTTTGATAATCATTTAAAAAAAAATAAAATGCATTCTTTTTTATACCCCTTAGTGACATAGCTTTTCCTCTGTAGTCATTTTCAAAATGTTTGATTACTTATAGGTATTAATTTCAAAAACCATACTTTATTTTATTGTAATATTCTGACTATTAAGTTCTAAGTTTTGTATTAAAAGAGCTTCCTGTATCTCTGAACAAAGTGAGTCAATTATATTTATGACAGTAGTGCTTGAATTATTTTACCCTAATGTGGCCGTGGGAAATGAGAAGTAGAACAGGTTTCCAACTTTTGCATAATAAATACAGCACTGGATGTTGTTTGTACACAGTGGTATGGAAAAAACAGCTAAGGTTAATAAAGTTTAAAGGGCAAAATTAATTTCAGAACAAGTGGGCTCATGTGTGTGGAAAGGAAAACAGCAGTGTTACATAGCTTGTATTGACATGCCTTGCCAAAGCCTCATGGGATCGTAGGCAGGGCTCTTCAGGGGCGGGTGGATCTAGAGTGTGATGCTGAGACTAAGGGTGTGTGATGTTGCGTTGGCATAGTTCTGAGTGTACACAGTGAAAAGCACCCACTGTGTGAGTGCTACTCATGCTAAGAGCATCTAGCCTGGATAGAATATAGGGGAGAAAAAGGGTTGCTGTTGTTGCTTGTTTCTTTTAATATTTACTATCTGCCATGAACTGTTTGTTCTTTTTGATACTTCTCTACTATACCACCCTGCCTTGGAGCCAGCCAATTACAGACAAAGTATGAGCTGAAAGAAACTCATTCTCCTTAACTTTGGATGTTGGGTGTTTTGTCTCAACTAACATTTTGGTACCACCATTGGGGTCGTAGCTGTGATGACCATGTGATTCAGGAACTTTTGGAACTGGCTTGCAATAAGAGTTTGGAAAAATGTAGAAATGCTGGCTGAAGAAGCAGCCCTGGAATGTCTTAATGGGAGATTCTGGTTAGAGGTCAAAAGATTAAAATTCTGATAGAAATGCTGCCAGGAAACACCAGGCTTAGGAATCTTCTGCTGGAAAGAAAAACTGTGTTGGCTGTTGAACTCCAGTGTGAGTTATGCCTTGGCAGAAAGTTTGTCTCTGTTTTCTCTTGTCCGTAGACTTTGCCTGAGACCGAGACTGAGAGTAATAGACTAATCTGCAGAAGAAATTTCAAGATAGTCTAATGTTGAGCATGGGCATGGCTACTATTTAGGGCTGTTAGCCACATCTGTGTTAAGAATCAAGAACAAAGAATACAGAAGAATAATTTAAAACATGAATTTAGCAAGAAAGGAAGCTGCAGTGAAGCTGTGTACTGCAAAGGTGGAGCAGAGAAGACATTGGTTGCTGAGAAGGACTAAGTCAATAGGAATGAAGCTTGAGGACATCACAAGACATAGAAAGGCTCTAGTCTTTGCAGCCTCTAGATTGCAAAGGTGAAAAAAAGAAACTGCTTTGAGAAGAGATCCCAAGAGCACCATGTTCTGGAATGGCTACCGCCTAAGCAGTATTCCTCAGGATTGGGTTCATCGTGTTCTTTTGCTATTGTATATAAAAGGTGTTTTACTTTTTTTTTTCAGTTTTATGGTGGTTTTAAGCTAAGAGTTTGACTTACATCTCAGAGGAGACTTTGGACTTGAACTTTTCAGTAGTACTGAAACTGTTAGGAGTTTAGCAACTCTTAGAGGTGGACTAAATGTCTATTATATAAAAGGATATACATGAGTCTTTTGGAGACCAGAAGTAGAATGTTATGGCTTGTACCTAGATGTTCTCCAAAGTTTCATGCTGCCACAAGTGAGGTTTATCAGAGGTAGGTGGATCTAGAATGTGTGATGATTAGGTTTTAGGGTTTGTGATTACTAAATTATTTCATTGGCTGGTTTGGCGTAGTTGTGAATGTACATAATAGGAAGACCCACACTGGGTGTTGGTGCTACCTGCCCTAAGGGCCTGTATCCTGGATAGAATATAAGACACAGAGAGCTGCTGTTGTTGCTTGCTGCTGCTTGCTGCTTTGCTGCATTGGTGTCATCTGCCTACCCTAATTTGTCATGAATTGTTTCTCCTTTGTGTTGCCCCTGGGCCATCCCACCCAGCCTTGGAGCAAGCCAAGTATGGACTGACTCCTCTATAAACTGTGAGCAGCAATAAACCTTTCCTCTCTAACTTTGAATTTTGGACATTTTGTCTTACCAACAAGAAAAGTAACTAAGATAAGCACAAACAGAAAGGAAGATGGAACTGGCACTAAATATATATGACAAGTCTGTCATGCATGTATCATAGTTTCAAATTTAAGGAACCTTTTGAGATGGGCCTGGGGTTTTTGTTATTTTTATTTCTGTCTCTGGTTAGTAGACCTTAGGACGAACAAATGTATGTCTGTATGTATGTGTGATAGGTTTTATACTTGATGGGAAAATAAATAACAAATTGAGTCTGTTATGTAAAGCCCTAAAAAATTTAGGTTTTATACTTTTTTTTTTTTTTGGCGGTACCAGGAATTGAACTCAGGACCCTGCACTTGCCAGGCAAGCACTTATTCTACTGAGCTATCTCCCCCTTTCTCCCCTTCTCTCCCTCTCCTTCTGCCCTTCCTTTTCCCTCCCTCTACTTCTCTCTTTTACTTTTAATTTTTTTGCTGTACCAAGGATTGAACTCAGGACCTAGCACTTGCCAGGCAAGCGTTTATTGAGCTATCTCATCAGCCCTAGAGAATTAAAAAAATCATTTTAATAATAAAATTTGTTTTATCCTGATATATAATGAATGCATTAATTTTTTAAAAATCTTATATTTATTTATTTGGTATAAGGCCTTGCTACGCAATTTGGACTTGGAGTGATCCTACTGTCTCAGCCTCTCCAGTGCTGGGATTATACAGATGTGCCCCCACACCCAGTTTCAGTAGCCAGCATGCAGTACTGGGGATTGAACTCAGGTCTTTGCTCTTGCCAGGCAGTTGCTTAGACTATGAGCTCTCTCCCAGTCCTAATACCTTAATTTTAAATGAATGAAATTATGAGTTCCCTTTGATTAAAGACTTACATGTCCATAAGTATACAATATTTCAGTTTTTGGGCCTTTGATTTTTAATGTAAATATTATATGTATGGAATAATGAACACATGTGTACATGTGATTTGTAAGCCATAGTGATCTGATCCTTAAAAATCTTATAATTTTATTTTTTTGGCATATACAGAACATAATTGTTTTTATTCTAGACTGTCTAGATCACTCAATAAGTTATTTACCTGAACCAATGAGAATTCTTCATAGTTTAGAGATATAGTCAGATAAGCTTGATTTAAAAATATTTTTAAAAATTTTACTAAGTTTATTGCCACATTTTAGGCATACATAATGACACATTCATTGTGTGGAATTTGTGCCTATATATGACAGAATGTTTTTGTTTTTCCTGTCCCCCTGCTTACCCTTCTTTCTATCCCTATTCCCCTCCTTATTAATGAAAGCTTTGATTCCATTTTCTCATTTTTTTCTTTTTTCTTCCTTCTCTCTTCCCCCTTCCTATTTTCCCTTTCCATTTGAATACTTTCTTCCTATTTCACAAAATTTACTTTACATTTTAGTCCTTATTTACACTTTTAATTTCTCACACCAGAGATGCAAAATTTACATATGTATACAATTAATACCACTTATGAGTATGGTCTCAAGGTGCATCCATTTGACTAGAAATGTCTTGAGTTTATCCTTCTTTATGGCAGAGTAGTACACCACTGCATAAAAACATCCCACATCTTCTTTATCCATTCATCAGCTAATGGACATTTGGGTTGTTAGATTTAGCTTTTAAAAAGTGTGCCTCTGGACACCTATTTAAATCATTGATCATTTTAATTTAGTGTGTGGTGAAAGAAATGAATCCAGACTTAATCTTAAGTATGTGGAAAGCCAGTTTCTAGCACCATTTATTAAAAAGGCACAAGTAGAAAGAACAAATAAATATATGAAAAAATGTTCCACATCATTGGTCATTTGAAAGGGACAGATGAAAACAACATTGAGAGTCCAACTCACCCCAGAAAAAATGGCTGGTGTCTGGCAGTCAACTAATAACCAATGCTGGTGGGGCACTAGATAAAAAAGGAGCCCTTCTCCACTGTTGGTAGCAATTAGACAGATACTACCTCTATGAAAATCACTGTGAAGATTCCTAAAAATATTAGGATAGACGTTCTATTCAGTATTCATCTTGGTGTCTTCCTGAAAGAATTAAAAGCATTATGCCACAATGATAAATTTACAGTTTAGTAATATATAATTCTTAAAGTTTAGTAATGTGTAATTTAAGATATATGATAGTTAAGGAAGAGAACACTAAACATTTTCCATTCAGTTTTTTGTTTTTAAATCATTACTGTTTCATATTTACCATGCTCTGTGATCACTGACAGTGCTAAGCATTATGTCAGTTTCATTGATAATTTTGCATTGAAACAAGGACACTTTCACAACAGATGATGACTTACTTATGAACCTAAAACATTTAAATATGAAACTTCGTAATTTAAGTACTTTATTAATTATTTAAGCTAATTTACTTTAATTCTTTTTTATTTTAGAAAATGGAAGTGTTGTCCAAGTTGGTGAATTGTTGCCTTGCAAGATTTGTGGAAGAACATTCTTTCCAGTAGCATTAGTAAGTACAGATTCTGAGTCTTCCTTTGGAATTTAGTAGTAATTGTGTACTGCTTCACAATAGCTGTCATGAGGAGCACTTAGGAAAATAATCATTTAAAAGGTGCAGGAGAGGGCCGGGGGAGTAGCTCAGCTGTCCACATGCTTGCCTGGCGAGTGCGGGGCCTGGGTTTGATCCCTGGCACTGCATGCTGCGCCATTCCCGCCCCGGGTGTGCCGAGCCAGATGGGATGTCCGTGCACACCTGTAATCCCAGCGCCAAGAGGCTGAGACTGCAGGATCGCTGTGAGTCTGAGCTGTGTAGTGACACACTGCACCAAATACTTAATTTTTAAAATAAATAAATAAATAAACATTACAGGGTAGTGTTTTGTTCAAAAATCTTGATACCATCTATGTCATTTTTCCAGTAGTCTCTCAGAGTTTGACTGGTCTTCCAAACTTCTCTGTTTAAGTGCTAAATTTTTCCTTGCATGATGGGAACATTACAAAAATGAAACAAAATATATATACACCTACATAATGATGACTTTACAACTACAAAAGTTACAAAGTACTTCGCAGAAAGAAAGTACAGGGATAGAAGAAATAAAATTGCTAAAATGCTGGTAACTATTGAGAAATAAGTAGGAGTTCAACTTACTATTGGCTCCTGTGTGTGTTTGAAGTATTTCAAAGAAAAAGAGTCTTTCCAATATAAAGTGAATCTCAAATATATTATTCTTTATATACTTCCAGCTATATAATATATATAAACATTCCTATTTTAAATGACAGCAAAATAGGAATAAAAATTATACCTGTATACCTTAAACATTTTAAATTTATATTTAAAAATCCAATTTTACTTCTTTGATGAGTAGTATTTTTAAAATATAGAATTGCTGATTAGAGTTTTGACACAATCTATTATGTATCATCTTAACTATTTCCAGTTTGTTTCTTTTTGTGAGAGTGATCCAGAGTGTTGTACCTGCTATAGAAGCATCTCTTCCCTTCCCTACCCTCAATGTTCTTTTTCTTTTCAATTCAAAGGATTTTCAAAACATTGGTCTGATTTTTGTGATAAAAATAGCCTTTTCCTTTTTTTTTCTTTAAATCTAGTATTTAATTAAATTGTACTATTGTAAATACAGTTGATATGATCAACTTTGGACGTAGACACCACGTATACTTGATATGCATAATTAAATTTATGAGAATAAACAAAAATATTTCACAAGAAAGTCTCCTACTTGCTCATTTTTTTTATTTTATGCTTTAGAGATTTTATTATAGTTATGATGATATTCTTGTTTCACAACTGAATATGAAAACAAGTATATGTGACAGTTGACTATTAATTATGTAATTAAAACCTAAGTCTCCTTGACATCAAAGGAA
This sequence comes from Ctenomys sociabilis, assembly GCA_004027165.1. Classification (NCBI taxonomy): domain Eukaryota; kingdom Metazoa; phylum Chordata; class Mammalia; order Rodentia; family Ctenomyidae; genus Ctenomys; species Ctenomys sociabilis. The sequence goes on from PVKA01019213.1 coordinate 21,254, forward strand.
CCAACGCTGTGATTTAATTTCTTTACTAATAAAGTTTAATGTTCTGAATTCTTTAGCATTTATGAGAATACCAAAGAAAACTGCATTTAGTCCATTGTCACCAGTTAGCATGTTTTGTATGATAGAAGAACTTTTAAAGTTGTTCACTTAAATATAAGTTAGTTAATAATTCTTCTACTGTATTGGCCTTAAAATGAATGAATGAATCATCAACTATTAGAAAGCCTGTGGGAATGGATCATTAGGTATCTTAAGAAATACCCCAGGTGAAAAGAGTAGAGACTTTTGAATTTATAAAGTGAAGGCATAATTTTGAAGGGCACAAATCTAACAACTTGGTCCTATTTTTGTTAACTTTATGGTAACCTACTGTTATGTCGCCTATAGTAATCCAGATGATTCCTACTGTGTGTAACCTGAAGCTAATGCATTCCTAGCCTCTGTGTAGTGAAGACTTCCTTATTGCCAAGAAGGTTTGGCTACATCATTTGCCTTATTCTCTGTAATGTAAAAGATAGAGTGGTATGAAATAACTAATAATAGCAGTTTTGCGTGATATTTCTGTATAATTTCTTGTAGTGAGAAAGGTAACATATGTTTTAAACTTCTGACAAGGTGCATCTTATTTATTTTATCTTTAGATTTTAAAACTCGGCTTAAATTTTTAAACTTGTCTCAGTTTGCATAGTTTAAAAGACTTCTGTAAAAAGAAAATAATATGTTGTATTTTTTTAACAGAAAAAACATGGGCCCATTTGTCAGAAAACCGCCAGTAAAAAACGAAAGACTTTTGATTCAAGCAGACAAAGAGCCGAAGGAACTGATATTCCAACAGTAAAACCTCTTAAGCCTAGGGTAACTATATGCTTCTCACTACCTTTTCACCGGTGTGAACTTTGCTCTTGTATATACCAAAAAAAAAAAGAAGTATCTGTTATGTTAAGACTAAAGAAACAAAATTCTGTGTTATGTATTCCATTTAAAAGTGATCAGAAACTTAAAATTTTTATTTTAATTGCAATTTTAAATGACAAAGGGAGACCAAAATGTTGTATCTCAAACTTAATTAATTACAGGAAGGTTTTTAGACTTTAAAGAATAGGTTGCTTATCTACAGACTGGAAATAATCACAACAGATATCTTTTTTAAGTCATTATTAACTGATTCAAATAAAATTTAAGATTTGAGCTAATACTATTTTACCAGTCTGTAGCATCCTTATATAAAGAAAATAAAGCTGTTATTATAGATGTCTTAACATAACAGGTATAGATTGTCTTGATTAGTTAATTGCCATTATTTGTCATCTATATTATGCTTTTTTGGGTATAAGTTTTGTCTGTTGTTCAGTTGTCGCATATAACTGTTGTCACATTATTTTCTTTTTTGGAACCAAAGCTTATGGTAATCTCTACTAAGTATCTCATCTAGGATATTGTTAAGACTCAGTTGCTTTAATAGTTTCAGATAGTTTCGTGAGACCTTTTCAGGAAGTGGATAGAGCTGAAGTGCCTGAATAGTTTGAGACAACCTGTTCTCTGCTAATCACCTCTTCCAATAAGTAGCACAAGCAGAATGTTTTCTTTCTCTAATAGAAATTAATTTTCCTAATGAAATTATTTTGTGGTTAGAAAATCAGATGTTCATTTTAGTCTGTGAATATTTATGGATGGCTTATACCATCCATAAACTAATATTTGAAGCTTTTCTTAGTAGTCTGCCGGCTATCTGAAAGCATTGACTTTTGATTGATACACTAGCAAAAATCTTTGAAGGCAGTAAAACTTTGTGGATGTGTAAACAGCCTTTAGAGTCAACTGCTTGAATATTATTTTGGGCAAGTATACTTAATGTGTACTTCTATTTATCTGTGCAATGAGAGTATTTGTCTGTTGAGATTATGCTTAGGATTGCATAACATCTGTGACACTCTTAAATGTTATTTCTTTTTTAAGAGGGAGGAAGTTATACTTCATAATCTTCAGGACAAAGGAAAGTGATTAATAATACTTGACATTAAAAAAGTAATATTTAATAGAAATACCACATCTTTTTCAACCATTCCTCATGTGATGGACATCTTGGTTGTTTGCAAGATTTTGCTATCACACATTGTGCTGCTATAAACATAGGTACACATATATCACTATGATACAATGTTTTTAGATCCTTTGGGAAAATTCCCAGTAGGGGAATAGCAGGCTTATGTGGTATTTCTATATAATGGAGTATTACTCAGCTATTAAGAATGATAAGTTTGAAGCATTTATACTGAAGTGGATGCCACTTGAACATATACTCATAAGTGAAATAAACCAGGCACACATGTGTAAATATTGTATAATCTCCCTAGTATAACAAGCGAAAAGCAGAAATACAAAAGGAAACATACAATAACAATTAAAATCAATTGAGTCCGATAAGGCAAAGTGAATGGCATATGCTGCAGGATACTAATCAGCTTTTCTTCTGGATGGTTAACAACCTAAGTTCACAAATCAGAGTTGGAGAAATAGAAGAGCCACAAGGCTACCCAACACAGATATACAAACAACCAGGAAAACATTGAAAAGGTAGGATTATCTTATCAGATGTCAAAATATGTTTTATAAAGTTTTAAGTATTTAAAATATTAGTACTACAACAAGGCTAGTCAGAGGATTAAAAGAGAAGAAAAAGTTCCTAAGTAGAACCCAATCCAAAAAGTGCATGATGAATGTGTTTCCTCCTGGGAAGCGGGGATGGGATTAAAAGATGTTAAGACAACTAATTCACCATATAAAAAAATAAAGATGAATTAAATGTCATACCATATACCCAGAGAAATTACAAATGAATAAAAGATTAAAATTTTAAGAACTGAACCATAAAATTTCTAGAAGGTAACATCAGAAGATTATCTATATTTGGTCTCAGATTGGGCCTAATTAATTTACTGTGTTTGCAAGTCCAGAGTGCATAAACAAAAATATAGTAAATCAAACTGCAGTATTAAAATAATTCTAAATATTAAAAGACGTATGGCCAAGGTCAAAAGACAAAGGTCAAAAGAGGGAAAGAGAAGATAACATCTTCTAGAGAGTTGCAAGGGATTGTTACAAAAGGCCAACAATTCAAAGTCAGCTGTGCCTGTAAGTACAGTAGTTTCCACACAAGGTAACATAAATAGTTCTTACTGAAATGTAAAGATGCTTAGCACACTTATTTTAAATGTATATCCAATTACATACACTGAGAAAGGACTCGTTTTTACTTCTTTTTTTTATTTTTTGTCTTTTTGAGACAGGGTCTCACTATGCAGTTCAGGCTGGCCTTAAGCTCACTTTGTAGTTCAAGCTGGTCTCGAACTCACAACAGTCCTCCTGCCTCAGCCTCCCAAGTGCTGGGATTACAGGCCTGCGCCACCACACCTGGCCATTTTTACTTCTTCAATCTGTTAAAAATCTGAAAGTTTATTTAAAGTTTTGTTGCAGAGATTATAGGAAGACACAGAAATACTCAAAATGGTAGTAAATGGGTATAACACCTATAGAAGATACTTTAACATAAATAAATTTACATTTAAAAAGTTGTATACAGTGCAATTAAATACATTTCTTTATGCTTTTTTTTTTTTTTTTTTTAATTTGGAAGGGAGGATTACTATTAAAAGACTATTTAAAATAATTTGGCCTTGCCTGAAATTTTATTTCCCTTCACTAAAAATGTTTTGATACTATTTATTTATTTATAGCCTGAACCACCAAAGAAACCATCCAATTGGAGAAGGAAACATGAAGAATTCATTGCTACCATTAGAGCAGCTAAAGGACTGGATCAAGCACTTAAAGAGGGTGGCAAACTTCCTCCTCCTCCTCCACCTTCTTATGATCCAGGTATATGGAATATTGTCGACAAAAATGTTCATATGGACAAAAAAATGATACAACTTTTTATACAATCTAGCTTGTTTCAAAACAGTTTATCATAGTGAAACCTGATGAGGCATAATCTTGAAGTTGTTTGGTATGAAGTAATGGTAATAATCTGGGCATTTAATTTTTAAAAATTACTTTGGTAACCATTACACTCTAGGAAAAAAATTGGTTTTTTTAGTACTGCAATGAACATAAGGCCTTGCACTGAACTATATCCTAGTCCATGTTTTAAGTGTTTATTTTGACATAGAGTTTTGCTAAGTCTCCAAGTTTCCCAGGCTGAGCTCAAATTTATGATCCTAATTCAGTTTCCCAAGAGTAGTAACATTACAGGTGTGCTCCACCATGCTTGCTTCTAGGAAATAGTGTAATCATGTTCATTGTGGGTTGACATGTAGTCATTCAGGAGGATTCAGATACATTGTCTGATTATTTGGTATCCTTTCATGTGGAAATAAAATATTACTTGTAATATGCACAATTTATATATATACAGTGATGCATATGTGCATGTTATCATTTGTTGCTACATTTTCTTCATTGGGCACCTAAAAGATATAATGTTAATTGCTAACAAAATAAAGCAGAATTCTTGCAAACCCATGTGACAATTAAGTGTACTAATAGACTGAAAATATAGCACAATTAACATGATTATTAGAACAGCCTAAAGAAATTATTTTAATTAATGTAATAAAGTTAGCAAGATTAAAATGGAGGTATACTCAGATTCAATTTATAGCAAATAATGCTTTTAAACAAACTTAGATATAATCATTTTAAACATATTTTTTTTAGAAGTTAGCAAGTTTTTGATAAAAGACCACGTCGTAAATGTTAGGCTTTGCATTCAATGGTCCTGTCAGAACTATTCAGTTTTCATTGCTGAAGGTAACCATACATAGCATGTAAATAACCCTGCATAACTCTGTTCTACTACACATCTATAATACCAAAACATATTACAGATGGACTGGACTTGGCCCACAGACCATATGATTCTGTCATTGATTTGAGGTCTTTTCTAATGCTACAAAATTTGTCAGTTTTGAGGTGTAATTTTAGAGGAAATTTTCTTTAGCTGCATTTGGTGAATGTATTTTATCTTGGAAATGTTCCCTGTTTCTTAAATCTGAATTAATTATATTAATGAAGTCATACTTTTTAAAATCATTTCATCCATCTGTTTTGGCTTCTAAGACAAAATTGTTCAAAGTCTATTAAGCTATTTCTTGATGGTTTTATCTCTAATTGAAATAAGAGATTTTATAGATGAAGCCAACCTATAAGTTGCATTTTAATGTGATGTTGCTATTGAATCTACTGTATAAAACTTGCACTTGTAATGAAAGCAAATGCTATTATAGAGACAATTGTTAATTTTTTTCCACTTACTTTATATTGAGAATTTATTTTATTCTTTTTTTCCTCATTTTGCTTAAATTTGACTCACACTCTGACACAATTTATTGGAATTTTTTCTTGCATGCTTTACTATTTAGATATATTCAGGCTGGATATAATACAGAATTGGGAAATTCTGTTTATCAGATGTGATAATTACACATTTTAAGCTGCCATTTATAAAATAATTGATTTTTTTTTTACAATTTAATTAAGTTTTTTTGTTATTAATCTGTTTTCTTTTTTATCTGTTTTAGATTATATTCAGTGTCCATATTGCCAGAGGAGATTCAATGAAAACGCAGCTGACAGGCATATAAATTTCTGTAAAGAACAGGCAGCACGTATTAGTAATAAAGGCAAATTCTCTGCTGATACCAAAGGAAAACCAACTACTAGGACACAGGTGAAACACGCAATTTTTGTTATTTCTACAAATAAATGAAAATATGATGTTTTTTAGTTTCATTATGTACATCCCTTGTAGAACATAAAACTATATGTTTCTCGTTGCTAAAATAGATATATTAGTTTTAAGTAATTTAGTAAGAACTGTAAATGGCTAGTTGAAAAACATTTAAAACTAACTGATATAAGGGCTGGGGAGATAGCTCAGTGGCATAAATGTCTAGCTGACAAGCATAAGGTCCCAAGTTCTAGCCCTGGTACCACACACACAAAAAAATTATGAAACTACCTGATACAAAAAATAGAGACTTTTAAACTATACTGAATTAAAGAATAACAAAGAGAAATGTTAAAGATAGAGTGGACCATATTCAGAGGAAACCCAGAATTTTTTAAAGATTAAGAAAGCTACAATAAAAGACAGTTTGAAAGATCACATAAATATTATAGATATTTCTATATTATATACAAGAAATACATAAATATGTAATGAACTTGGGGGAAGGAAAACCTGTGTTAAGTCCTGATTGCTATATATCATTCATGAAATGATAATCTACATCATAATTGTGAGAAGCAAATGAACTTGTTTATGAAAGCACTTATAAAACTATGTTTTATAAATATTGGTAAATTTTTATGCTACTTTTTTTTCTGTAAACATACTGTTAAACAGAAACATTGATCATGTAGACTGTGAAACAGATTTCTGTTTTGACAGAACTTTCATTTTGAGCAGGATTTTTTCCTCTTTTGAGTAAGAGTTTCTCTGTGTTCTCTATGCTGCCTCAGACTCCTGGCTCAAGACATACTACTGTCAGCCCCTCAAGTAGCTGAGGACCTGTGGGTATACCACAGCTCACAGCATTAGCAGCTTGGTTTTGTAAATCTAGCATACAAGAAATAAATCAAGTCCATATCTCATTATTTGTGACTCAAATGTTGATCAAAGACCCCAATATATTAGGAGTCTTTTTGAAAGAATTCTAGTACAGAATTTTAAAAATATCAGAAATAAACCATATCATCTTCATCTTCATCATTATGAAAAAAAATACCTTTGTTGTAAAGATTTTTCTTTCCGCAGTAGTTCACGCACTTTAGCTGAAAAGCATTTGAATAATGCATTTGGGTTTATTTCAGGACAAACGTTTTCGTGGATGTGTATGTCTGTCCTTTAGCCAGTGTCCTGTTACTACTATACTAAAGATTCTACCGTAACAATCCTGAGAATCAGATAATTGAAATTCTCCTGTTTGTTTTTCCTTTCAAAAAAAAAATAGCTAGGCCAGTCTAGGTTGCTTACATTTATATTTTACAGTTGTTAAAAAAGGCTACTAGATTTGACAGTGATGATTTTGTATATGTCAGTATGTAAAGAATTAGCACCTTAAAGTTAGCTAGTTCATAAACTTGTTGTATTTCCTACTTATTTACTGTTTCTTTGATTTATTGTCCTACTTTTTAATATATAGCTCATGCCCATATTTTGCTATATTTAACTTGCTTAGGATTTTTTTTTCTATGTACAAAATCAAGTCACCTATAAGTAAGAACAGTTTAGTTTCCTTTTCCTAATCTGTATGCCTTTCGTTGTGTGTGTGTATTTATTGGTGATACCCATTCATTATTATAATAAATACTTGAGATAATTAGCTTAAAAAGGAGAGTATTGTTCACTTACAGTTTTGGAACTTTCTAGCTATGACCAGCTATATCCATTATTGTGCGTCTGGGGGCACCGTGTATGCATCTTGGCCAGAACAAGTGGTGGATGAATCCTGTTCACCTCGTGGCTGAGTACAAAAACGAGCGCTAGACACCTCATGGCCCCTTCAAGGGCACACCCCTGTGAGCTAGCCTTGCACTTGGTCTGTATCTTAAAGATCCCCATAGAGCGTAAGCTGGAGGTCAAGCCTGAACAGCTGGGCCTTCTGGGCACATCCACATCCCAACTACAGCAGTTACACATGGCTCTTGCCATACAGTGTTAAATAGAAATATTGAGGGCATAAATCCTTGTTTAGATTTTGTTCTTCAGGAGGAAGCATTCAATTTTTCACCATCAATTTTGATGTTACCTGTTACCTGTGAGCTTTTATTTTTATACTGTATGAGCTTTGAAAGTTCTCTTCTTATATCTGAAGAGAAACCAGAGTATGAACATTCTCTTCTTTACTGAATTTTTCTTTTAAACGACAAAGAGATTTGGATCTTGTTGAGTGTTCTTTTTAACCTATTCATAATTCATATTAATGTGGTAACCAACATAGAATAAAGCAGTATTAATGTAAGTTGTACTGATTCATAGATGTTAAATTTTGCTTTCCATTAATGAATTTTGCTTAGTAATCAGTTATCCTTTTTATATTTTTGAACTTGATATGCTAAAATTTTGATAAGAAATTTTCACCTTTTCTCTTGAGGAAAGTTGGGCTTTAGTTTGACTGATTTAATATCAGAATTTTACTGGTCTCGGTGATGTCCTCTTGAGTTTCTATAGTGTTTTTTTTTTTTTTTTTTTTTTTTTTTTTTTTTTTTTTTTTTTTTTTTTTTTTTTTTTTTTTTTTTTTTTTTTTTTTTTTTTTTTTTTGCTAGAATTCAGTTAAGACTATCCATAAAGTTTTCATTTTTTGAGGTTTTATGTTATTACATAAATTTATTAGCTGTATCATTCAAATGCTGCATTTTATATCATTTTTATAACCTGCATATTTTGAGTAATATCATGAGAGTGATTGAATTTATTGACCTTTAGGTACTGTTATCTTTTTTTGGCTGTAGATTTTGCACTGATACCCTTTTTCATTCTGAATATTAGTATTTTATCTTCTTTTTTTCCCATCTAAGTAAATTTTATTTTTAATTTAAAATTTTCAATTTAATGTTGAATAAAATTTCTGCCATTATCATTCTAAATACTCTAGTTTGTCAATTTTATTACGTTTTTTCCAAAGAAAGTCTTTTGGTTTTCCAAGAAACTCAAACATTGCTCTAACTGCATATTACAAAAAAAAGTTTTAATTTTTACTTACAGATAATGGGACATTTCTCATTGTTTTACTTATTTTTAACTTAATGCTGTTGTAGTCTGAGCACATAGTTGGCAAGGTTTTCATCTTCTTGAAATTTGTTTTATTGCCTAGCATGTGGTCTCCTTTTGGTGGATGCACTGGGGAAGAAGACGTATCTTCTGCAGTCCTTTTCTAAAAGCCGCCTCTACGTGGCTGCTTCTAACTTACCATTTCCAGGGCTTTTCCTCTAGGTATTATTACATCATCACTAAGGGAGTTTTGTAAATGCCAGCTGAAGGTGGCTGATTCTGGCTGATTATGCTAGATGTCCCCTCAATCACTGAAGGAAGTATATTCTAATGAACAACTGTGATTGTGTTTTTTTCCGTATCTCTTGTTTTGCCCCTTTTACATTAAGCAGTTTGAGTTTATTCTGTTTATAATTTGTTAGATTTGATCCATTTATTATCCTTTTTATCCTTATAAAGTATCACTTTTTGTGGCAACATTCCTTTTGTTAAAAGTGTTTAAAACGTGGTCATTTCAATTTACTTATGTTCACTTATTTTCTTTCTTTAAGTATGTTTTTGTGAGTCTATAGACTAGCCTATAATTGCGTCATGTTTTATTTTTTGTAATGCAGTCTGGCAACTACAGCTTTTTGCTTGAAGTGTTTAGATATTATCCCTTAACATACTTATTCATGGTAGGTTGTGCATAAGTTTCTCATGTTGCTGTCCTCGGTTTTTGTTTATAATTCTTCTGTTTTTCTGTTTTTCCTATTGGGTATATAATTCTTAAATTTTCCATTAGTCTAATGGCAACATGTATCATTTTGTCAAGTACATGTCATATTTTCCTGTTTCTTCTCTAGTAATTTTTGGTTGAAAGTTTGATATTAAAAATAATAAATGAAAACTGGACTCTGTTTCTTCTGTGAGATAGTATCTCTTTGTTTTTAACAATTAGAAGTCTTATCCATAGATCCATTTATCTCTTGCCATTAGTGCTGTCGTTATGCATAATAACCCCAGACATTATAAACTTTCAGTATTCTTGATTTGTATTGCTATATGGTGTTACTATTACTTTTCAAAGTCATCTACTTTTAGAGGCATTGGAAGAAAATTAATGTTTATAACATCTATAGGGGCCAGAGAGATGAGCCAGAAGAATAAGTGCTTCCCTGGCCAAGCACAAGGGTCTGAGATAATCCCCAGTTCCACCAAAAAAAAAGCATCTGTATACACTGAAATATTTATATATACATAAACATACTTTTATATATACTTATGTATTTACTATATACTCTTTATTCATTTTTGTCAACCTTTTACCATCTTTTTTCACTTCCCATCTGTATTGTTGGCTGCAATTCCTGTATTTTGCTTTCACTTCTCTGTTAAAATGCACTGTTTATTCACTGTTAACTTTTTTATCATACTTCTCTTCTTAGTTTTTTGATGTAGTTATAACTATTTTTAAGACCTTATTTGCAAAATCTTATACCCTTATCCATTGTGCTGTCAGTTCCTATTGACAGTCATTTTTGTCAAGTTACAGGTCATATTTTCCTGTTTCTTCACAAGTAATTTTTGGTTGAAAGTTTGATATTAAAAATAATATATCAAATCTGAATTCTGTTTCTTCTGTGAAATGCTGTCTTTATTTTTAACAATAAGAAGTCATCTTAGGCAGTTAAACCCAGAGGATATAGCTGCAAATCTTCTATGCTTCCCAGTCTTCTAATATTTTCTTAAATCTTATAGATGATATCTGTCAGAGGGTTATATGGACGCTTCACCTCTGCGAGAGTTTGTATTGTGTCGCTGTATTTTTATTTTCTGGAAGTTTGCTATTTTTATATTTTCCTAATTGTTAATTTCTTAGTATTTTTCTTTTATCTTTTAAATATATAGTAGACATAATTGTTTAGATTTATAAACAATATTACTATATCAGTGGCCTTGATACATTCCTGCTAGCTTTTGTTTTCTTTTATTCATGGTTTCTTATGTACTATGTTTGCAATTAATAAGTACCATTTTCTGCTTATTTGCCAAGAAAATTATTTATGATGATTTTTCATATAAATTACCTTTTTCTGGAGAAGTTTGTGTTGATTTATGCCAGGTAGTTAACCATACTGTCCATCTGAAAAAAATTTAAATTATTGGTGTGTGTTTGCTTGATTTTCCTTACTCAGAAAATGCACATGATGTCCAGGTAGTTCTTATAATCCCAAAAGGAGGTGACCTGGCAATTTCTTTTTGTGTCTTCTAACATTCAATGTTTTAAAATGATTTTTCGACATATTTTAAACAAAATTTGTTCTAGAATTCTGAGCCTTTTTCATTAAAGGATTGATTCAGAAAGCTCATTCAATCATTTTGACAGAAATAAACTTTTTTCTATTTCAGTAAAAATTCTTTACAAAAATATTTACTTTTATCTTAATCTTTTTTAAGTGTAAAAATCAGTAGTATTAATAATGTAGTGCAGTGTGAAAGAATCACCACGCTCCATCTCCGAGGCTGTTCTTGTGAACTTAAAGTTCTGTACTGGGAGAATGTAAGGCTTTGGATTTTTAATTTACAATCTATACTCAGAAATTATACTGATAAAACATTTTATTTTCATTATTTTAGTATAAACCGCCTGCACTTAAAAAGTCAAACTCTCCTGGGACTACATCGTCAGGATCTTCACGATTACCGCAGCCAAGTGGCACTAGCAAAACTGTTGTAGGTAATGAGATCCTTAAAATCACTTGTCAGTAACAAAGATCATGGTCTAGGCTGGATTAGTAAAATAAATGTAAAAAGAAATGGAGGTTAGTAATTCTGAATAACAGTGAAGTAAGTATCAAAAGCCTCCATTTCAAATATTTGATTGTAGTTTTTTGTTTTGCCTAAACTTCTACCTTTATGTTTATGTTAACTTATCATGTAGTTAAAATAGTTGACCCACGTCAGTATTTTCTCTATTGACTTTGTATACCTAAATTTGTCAGCTATTCCTAATAGGAACATACTTAATGCATTGAAGAAGTTGTCCATTAAAATGTGCCTTCACTTGTGTGTAAATTATAAAATAGACAAATATATGTTCCTTAGAAATACCATTTTTAAAGAGTTTAATTTTAGAATTTTATAATCATGATGAGCACTCCTAAAATCTCTTTCAGATGCTCTATTTTTCATATGAATTTATTCAGAGTATTCTTAAAGCTGTTGCCTTTTTTATTGTAAGGTGTGTCTTCAGGTAAAGCGTCTTCAGTTAGCAGTTCTTTGGGAAACAAACTTCAGACCTTATCTCCTTCTCATAAAGCGGTAGCAACACCTCAGGCAGGGTAAGTCTGCACTGAATAATTTACTAGTAGATACATTTAAACAATATTAACATGTAATTTTCTTTTATGCAACTAACCTTTTAATTAAGCTTAACTTTCTTTCTAAGTTCATTAATTTTTTTTAACATATTGCTTGTCAGGACCACACTCATTGCTATTGAAAATGTAAATTAATGCAGCCATTTTAGAAAATGATGTGTAATTTATTATGAGCCTGTATATGTTCATATTTTTGATTGAATAATTTTGTTTCTGGGGATCTTATAAAATAATGTGAAATATAGAAGTTTTTGTAATAACTATAATTTATTGACCATCATGTACCAAGCTAGCAGTAGATATTTTACATGCCTTTTGGTTAAAACTACTAGGGTACTGTCGAATAACAGAATCAGAGGGGTACGATAATTTGTTCAAAGCCACATTGGCTGCTAAGAAAAGCAAGGCATATTGAGATCTATTTAACTTGAAACTTTGGACTCTTACCTATTTTTTTAATATTTTAAATAAATCACCTCAGTGTCTACTTTGATTGAGTAGTAAATTATAAGTATCTACAAAAAAGGTATTTTATAATCATACAAATATAAACAATCTTTAATGAGATGATTCTACTCTTATAAGAGAAAACAATATAGGACATAAAACCCTATGTATAATATGATGTATGATGAAAACTTCAAACTTACGGAAATAAAAAGGGCAATCAAATCTGACATAGTATTAGTAGTGGGTAATTATTTTCCTTTTACCTAATATATTTTGTGCTTTCCTTCTTTCTAGACTTTATGGATATGTTTTAATGTAATAAATTTTCAATAATTATTTATATATGGAAAAACTTGTTGGTGACATTTTAGATTTTAGTATAAAGCCACCTGTTTTTTATAAATTCACTTTTCTATTTTTGTACATCAGAAAATTAAGGGATTTCCATAGGAACATAAAAATTAGGGATTAGAGGGTTAAGTATCCTGAGTTCAATCTCTGACACCGAAAAAAAGTTAAAATTATGGATTATAATTATATCTTTAGATAAGGTAATATAGTTGTAGTATACATCATTTGCAAGTATAATTTATCTCTAGTTCATATTTAACTTGTTTTTCATTTTAGAAATATATGAAAGGGTATTTTATATAGGCCAGGCGAGATAACTCAGCTGACTAGGCACCTCATTAGGCAAGTGCAGGGGCCAGGGTTCGATTCCTGACACCACGTGCCATGCTGGCCCTACCCTCAGTGCTGAGCCAGCCATAGAGACTGGGCACCGCTGTAATCCCAGGGCTGAGGAGCCCGAAACAGGAGGGTCACTACGCATCTGTGCTGTGTAATGAGACCCTGTTCCAAATGCATAAATAAATAAATAATAACTAAATAATTGGGTATTTATCAAGTGAGATTAATTACCTTTTGTTTCTCAGTTCAGCAACATTGCAAATTCAAGAAATCATATTTATTTTCTTTGCTTGTGATGACAGAGATGGCAGTGTTACAGATACAACTTCAAAATTTAGCAGAATGTCTCTTGTATATTTATATATTAAGTGAAAAATAAATTAATAAATTAAATCACTCACCTGTCCATCTGTTGTCACATCATTTTATGGTCTGAATGAAAATAGAATTACTTGAAGTTTTTGTGGAAACTGTATTTTTCATTTAGAGAGTTACTTCAACATTGACTGAAGATGGAATTAAGGCATCTAACTATAATGTTCAAGAAATTACATATATGCTAATATTAGTAATTGCCTTAATTCAGTTGTTGGTGGTTATTTAAAGCCTGATATATATAATATGATTCATTTTAACCAGGTTTAGTAATAAACTGTCATAGGTAGCATGACAGGAAAATAAAACATTTCACTTCAAAAAATTCTCATGCTTGGTAGTTAAATTCTGAATTGTCGGTGAACCAACATTGAAAGATTCTTTTTATAAAGCAAAACACACCCCAAGGGAAAATGTTTTCTAATTGTTAAAAATATTTTTCTTTTATACAAGGGAATTTTAGAAATGTGTTGAAACACTGAGCTTTTAAATAAATATTGACACACTGGAGTTGTGTCCCAGAGTTTACACAGTTGAGATTTAAGGACTGTGTTTTCTTAACATCTAACTTCTCCTTTAAATTGTCTCAATATTTTCAATAGCTGAAGTATCACCTTTCAGAGATTTATTTCTATTCAGTTATCCTAAAAAATATGTTTACTTCAGAGATTGACAGTAGTAAATGAGGCAAAATTAGATACAAAATACATGTCAGATATGTATCTTTAATTACAAATTTAATTGTATTGCTTATACTTCATTTAAAAATCAAGGAATGTGCATTTTGCTTAAGTGGAAACATGACTTTTGATACGCTGATCATTTGATGGCATGAGTCATGTCTATGTGGTACAGTACTTAGGTTTTTATGAACTTTCCTGCCTTAACTGATATAAATGTACCTTAAGCAACTTATCATTCTAGAATGTAGGTTCCCTCATGTAGATAAAAATTGTTATGTTAGGGAGCTATTTTTGCTTCAGAATTGAAATTGTGAATTATCTATGACAGTTAGATGGATTTTAGATCAAAATACGTGATTAATGCATTTCAGAACTTTTAGTGTCTCAGACCATTGTGAACACAGAGGTCCACAGAGATATATAAAATGCTATATGGTAAAGTTTTTTACCAGTATGAACTCAGAAGTCATCTTTTATTATATCTCAATTTACTGTGCTTTCTATAGTCTTGCAACATATTTTGTGAGCAAGAGTATCTTGTCTCCTAAGTGAATTGATTCGTGGTGTTTAAAGTAAGTTAAATCTATTAGGAATAGATTAATACAATTGCCAAAGATTTCTTAAAGTGATAATTCAGTTATGAATATTTTGGCAGCCTGCAGAGAAGTGTCATGTACAGTCTTCATCATTGAGTTTTATGAATGTTGGTTTCATTACATGGCCTAATGGTAGAAGACTATAGCAAAAAATAAATTTAAGTGGTTTTTAGCCCAAGGATCATTTAGTAAATATTTAAATTGTGTGTTTGTGTATGTGTGTATTTATATGGACTTTGAATAAATCATCATCAGAACCTTAGCTAAGTTTTCAGAGTCTGAAAATTTTGGCAAATATATATATGTAATACATGTACTTCTTCCTCAAAATCTTTAAATTTCTATTAGATTCTGTACGTTTACTTTCTCAAATTGAACTTTTTTGTTTCATATGTGGGACTTAAGTACTTCTGACCATATTAAAATAATCTATTTATATTATTTAAAATGTAATTTAAACTTTTCTAATCTTTTATTTTTTTGGTGATGCTGCAGATTGAACCTAGGGCCTGCACATACTAAGCTGAAATTTTCTAAATTTTAATTTTAATTTTTGTGATAAGAATCTTTTATTCCTTATGCACAGACTATAGATGATCTTTTCAAAATAATTGCTGTTTCAACAAAAATACTTTGGTAATTAATTAATGATTAAAAGACAAATTTGGGGCTGAGGAGATAGCTCAGTGGCTTAAGCCCCTGCCTGACAAGTGCAAGGTTCTGTGCTTAATCCCCGTTACCGTACAAAAAAGATATATTTGATCAAAATTTTACATCTTTCACAAATTAAAAACAAATTTTCATCTCAGATTATGATTAATATACATTAATTAAAACAATTTTTAATCCTTAGTATAAATATATCCCTTATGCTTTTGCATTGAAATACATCCTATACATGGACTATTTAAAGGGATGCAGATGAGCATAATGTGTTCCTCCACTGTGACCCAAAGAATGAAATGTTTTAGATGCTGAATTCTATAAGAGCAAGCATCATGTTTATCTAATTTCCCATTGTCCTCAGAAATTAACAGTGTTTGATTCATAATGTAGGAGATCCTCCAGCTCGACCCCCAGCACACAGAGCCAGCCACCAACAAGTCCAGGCATTGTCGCACATGCTGGTAATCCCAGGCCTGGGGAGGATGAAAACAGGAAGATCACTACAAATCTGAGCTGTGTAGTGGGACCCTGTACCAAATACACAAAAAACTAACAACAACAGGGGGAAAAAAAAAAAAAAATATATATATATATATATATACACAAAGTGGGCATATTTCTTGGAGGGAAGAAGAATATGAAAAAGGAATCAAGATATATACTTGTACCAGCTTCCCATGATGAATATAATCATTAGTGCAACTGTATAATGATAAAATTTTTAAGATTTAAAAAGAATGCACACTTAAAATTAAGCACTAATGTATTATCATAATTTAAGATAGTTTTTCTAATAAACTTATTAAATTTTTCTTGTCCAAACTATGGGTAGTGATATATTATAGAATTCAGTGCTTTGGTTTGTATAAAACCATTAATTATCCTATAAACCTGTAGTTTGTCCTGTTATCCTCTAGGTGGAGAGTCAGCATACTTTTAGGTTTAAAAAAAAAAAGAAAGAAAAAGAAAATTTCACATCGTGTAGTTAACATTTTACAATGAGTTTTAGAATTGCCATCCATGCTTTTCTTTTCCCCATGTAGATAATGTTGTACTTTTTTCAGAAATAAATTCTTTGCTAGAAATTCAGATATGATTAAGATATATTATTCTGTTAAAATATTTTTATATTTTTAATTGTAAAATGAAAGGAAAATTACACAATAAAATAATATGGAAAAAGTTATATCATTTTAGGGAGCAGGGAAAGTTAGGTTATTTATGATTAACAACTTTCAGTTTAGGTCTTTTATTTTTATTTCTTTATTTTATTTTATTTTTTATTTATTTATTATTACTTTTTTTTTTTTTTGGTGGTACTGAGGATTGAACTCAGGACCCTGCACTTGCCAGGCGAGCACTCACTCTACTGAACTATCTCTCCAGGCCTATGTCTTCCTTTTAAGCCATTGTTTGCTTTCCTAATTTCCTTGTTGTGTCACTAATAACCAACATTGTACAATATCTCTTGAATTGTTTTTGGCCTTAGTTTTCATCTTACAGTCAGATGATTATGGGATGGGGTGGATTTCTTTTGAAACAGAATTATTACTTTCTGTAAAAAAAAAACTTTATATTAAGAAACAAACATTAGCAATCTCCTTATGGGTACACCTTTATATATTTTAGTAGTAAGATGGACAAGTTAGGCCCTCCACTTCGAACTGGAAGACATGTGCAAAGGTTGTATGACAGTGATACAAAGTCAGACAGTGCCTTCAAAAGACATGAGTTATTACCCATTTACAAGTAAGTATTTAGAATTCAGTTTGGTTAAAGTTTTTCACCTGTTTTCTTAAGACTTTGCATAATAAAATACTTTTACCTTGTCCTTAAAATTAGTTTTAACTTCATAGGTCTAAGCTAGAAATTCCTGAATAAAATACCATTTTAGAACTTCAAACATTTTTATTGGTGTTTCTAAGATCCGCTGTTTAGATCCTACATTTTATTTCATTAAATGCTAATTTGTGGAGGGTTCAATACATTCCTCTTTGCAGTTTTTAGGTCACTTTTTTTATTTGTTTGCAAAAATAATAATTTTGCAGAAGACTATGAGAAATTTATGTCATGTACAATATTTAAAGTACTAATTATTAGTGAAGCAGATAATTAATACAGTGAGAAAAATATAGAAAACTGTCAATTGCCATTAGTCTTTTTGTTCAGTGGGTATAAATTCAGCCTAAAACAAGGAAAGGGCATGACACTGCTAGACCTTCTCCTGTTTTCTAGCATAGCTGACTAGTGAATGAATATGGCAGTGATCATCATGATTGAAACCACAGCATGAGTCTACAAGGTTTACTAATTTGGGCTTAATTCCAAGTCTTACCTTAATTTAAAATGATAACATAAGGGCCTTATATATTAATTTGCTTACTAATGTTGAACAATATATAAAATAGTTAACATAATTTTAAACTACTGTACTTTCTACTTATTGTTTATATATGAAAGTATATAATGAAAATGGGGAAAATTTTTACCATAGAGCAGATATGTTACTTTTTTCCTAATTAATGAATCCTAGAAGGCACACTGTTGTGTCATGAATCGTTTACCTGTATATTAGGTACTACTATCTCTACCCTCCTAACCAGATCTAGAAGAAAAACTCACTAGCAGTAAGATAAGGTATTAGTTTCACTGTTCAACAATGATATATTGTTTGCCTGAAGTGTAAACAAATTCCAGGTATCAAATAAACAATGCTTTGCCTACTCTGAGTAGGAAGAAAAATATTTGATTATGTGAAGCTAGAGAAACATGTTTTAAATATTGATCAAAACACACTAAAAACAACTGATATACCTTTATTATCATAAGTGCTGTTGATAATCTTTTAAATTTTCCTTTAAATAAATGTAAGTATTTTAAACAACTTTAAAATATTGATATGGTGAGACTGTATACATATACTTAAGGATCATATTTCTTGAGCATATAAGATTATATGAAGGTGATTAGATTTCTAACAAGACTTCCAGAGCCTGAAAAAATTTTTCTTCCTTTATCAATAACTTTATTAACAATAATTTTAGGGGTTTTTTTTTTGGATTGGGAAGATACTAAATTCCTAGAAAGCTCTTTAGTAGTTTGCAACATCCCTAGATAGGCTGTAAGAAAGCAGACCTCAGAAACAGACATGGAATGAGCATTTGATGAAGGCCAGTGTGTCTGATCTGTGCACCAGCATGATTCTTTACTTGTTGAATTAACCAATCAAAGCATGCATTTTGTGAATGTGAACATTGCATGATGAATGTGAGATTTATACTATATCTCACAGAAATTCAAGTGTAAGTAATAATGTACCACATGCTAACTTTTCAATTTAAAAAGTATGTCTGAGCGAGAGTTTCTTCAAATGGCATAGAACTGTGCTCTCATAGCACTAATTATGTGAGGCTAGAGAAACATGTTTCAGCTACTAATAAAGCTGAGTTCAGAGGAACATTTTGAGACCACTAGTGCAAGGCCAACCAGGCAGCATAGAGAGATGTTGTCTCAAAAAAAAAAAAAGTTTCAGTTTTGAAATAAGAATGTCTCCTGATTTAGGTACAAGTAATGTGTGTGTACTACCCGACTTCATATTTTGCCATGTAGTGAATGTTTCAAAAATATTGTTTATCATTATATTAGAAGTTATTTAAAGTTTTAGGAGAGACTATCTTTACTATGTAATAGGAAAACTTTTGGCCAAAACTTAAGGACTTCTAATTTAAAAGTCTTTTAAAGTATTATACCTATTTATATAATATAACATTGCCTACATGTGAAACAAAAAGATTTGCGTAAAGAAAGGGAGGGAACTCATGTTTTAGTGAACGTCTGAACCTTGCTATTTGCAACCATCAACCTGGTAAGTTTTGTCTCATTTGCCTCCTCTGTTAAATAAAATTATTAACCCTTACTTATTTCATATAATAGTTAGCATTAAGTTTAATATGAAAAGCAATAAAAATGTATTTAACATACACCAAGAACTATTATGAAATATTATAGTAATTATAACAGTAGTACCAGCAGCAACACCAGTGCTGTTGGTGTAAATGTATTTCATAACCTTCATAGAAGATAAAGTGATCATTTTATCAATCAAGGAACTTGGACTCAGGTGCACAGGTATCATAGAGCTAGTCGGTAACAGTGGGGATTGGAATTTAGACCTACATAAATCTCAGTAATATATCACCACTCAACTCTGCATGATTCCTAAAATTTTAAAATGGACTCAACCACATCTTCCTAGAACAGTATATCTGTAGATAGCTGTTCAGTTGGAGAAATTAAATATTTAAAGGGGAAACTCATACTTCATTTAATTACTTTTTCAAATAACTTTCATAAATTGAATATTGTCTTTTTAAATGGTTAGCTTATTTTAACCATATTTCATGTGCTTATAATAATAAAAATGCTGCCGGGCATGGTGGCACAGGCCTGTAATCCCAGCACTTGGGAGGCTGAGGCAGGAGGATTGTTGTGAGTTCGAGACCAGCCTGAGCTACAAAGTGAGCTTAAGGCCAGCCTGAACTGCATAGTGAGACCCTGTCTCAAAAAAGACAAAAAAAAAAATAATAATAATAATAATAATAATAATAAAAATGCTGAAATATATTGTGCAATAGTTATTAATAGACCTTACGCAAAATAAATACATTCTTTGGTAGACTGTAAATTTAGAGTTTTAACTTGAAGCCTTTCAAAATGCTTTTAAATTTCATGTAAAATACATGTAAGTATCTTAATTGAATTTTATATAAAAGGATAATGTTAATGTAAAATACTTTATCCACAGTATTAACTGCTACTTGTTTTCTTTTTTTTTTTCTTTTTTTAATGGCAGAACCAGGGATTGAACTCAGGCCCTTGCACTTGCCAGAGGAGCCCTTATTCCACTGAGCCATCTCTCCGGTCCCTACTACTTGTTTTCAAACTGAAAATATTTGGATTTAATCTGTCAAAACTTCTCAGTAGCCTCTTAATCATGTAAATAGGTAACTTTAAAAAATCAGTGCTTATATTCAGTATTTTCTCCTCTTGTCATTTCTTTCTTCTTTCTAGAACTAATATCAAACCTCGAAATTCCACACCACCCAGTTTGTCAAGAAATGCTGCAGCAGGTGCATTTATAGCCAAGAAAAAAGCACATACTGAGAGCTACATAGCTAGGTATGTTTAGCTGTACTACTCTAATAACTAAAATAAAGCTGAATATATGTAGTTTCCTGAGTCTCGTATAACAAAATTAAGTAATGAACTATTTGTAGATAATCTTATTCTCCCTCACTCTACAATTAATATAAATTTAAGATATGCAGAATAAATATTTCCTTTACTATATAGTTATAAATGCTCAAAGATTATTTGTTAAGTTACACAAACTTTATATGGATAGTTATACCTTAAATGTAAATGTAACAATATTTCACCTCTATAAATGAAATGATTGATCCTATGAATAACTTGCTATTATAATCTTCAGCATATTTTTGATATTTAAACCAATTCTCTAAGGTGATAGATATTCTAATCTATTATGATGCTTTCTCAGTTCTGACATTTACTGTTTTTAAATCTA